>JABUIW010000078.1:1796368-2015602 GCA_013363375.1 Menidia beryllina
AGATAGATAGATAGATAGATAGATAGATAGATAGATAGATAGATAGACAGATTATTGTAATTCCCCGGAACATGGGCACTGCAGTGACTATTTCAACACGCCAACTTGGACAACAAAAGAGTTTCTAATTTGAGGAAACCTCCTGCAAGCCAAGCACTCACAGCTATTAATTAAGATGACTTCTCAGAGCAGCCAGCAAGCGCAAAACAAACACACCTTGTGTTGATGCTCCAATGCACACAAGACTGCACACACGTGTTCATATATTCATATATGTAGGCTCATACCATAGAATGCATTCCAAAAGCCGGGGGTGCAGAGTCTCATGTTTGATGTATCACTTTGTGCTGGCTCCTCTTCTTGTTTCTTTCATCACCTGAGTCAGAGTCGGGCTGCTCTGCTCTACACTCAGGCCAGCATTGAACAAACCCCGAGCATTTCAGAGAGCACCAAGCTGGACACTTCAAATGGGCTTTCAAGACATGTACAATAGGTTCTTTTTTTTATTTTTCAAAAAAACACGTTTTTGATTTGGACAATAAAGGTGAATTTTATATTTCCTTTTAGCTCAGACATGAAAACCCTGTCATCCACAGTCATCTACTGCAAAGCTCAACCTGCTAGGTTATCAAGATTTATGACTCATTTCAAAACTTTGCTTTTTTCTAGTGGCTGCGCAGATAAGTTGAAATTTCCCTGAAACAACCTCACATCTGTTAAGTATATGTGACAACAACTGGCTCGTCCCATTTACCTCAAAATAGAAGCTGCAAAGACAGGAACAGTCTGTCAGTGGTGCTCGGCAGGAAACTGCCTCCAGTGCAGTTTGCCTCCTCAGGTGGAAACAACACTCTGGTGCACATTCAGCTCTCTGAGCTTTTGTTTCCCTTTCAGCTGGTGGCTGTTATGGCAGCATCACCCAGACTGTTAAGGCGGACTGTAGAGGGATTCCAGGCAGTCAGTCTGCCACTAAGCATAAACTCAGTATCCTTTACCTTATATTTCAACCCTTGAGGCGGATGTCTTAAAAGAAACATTACAATTCTGAGCAGTGCTCCTTTCCCACTTCTTCAGGGTCAAAACTCCCATGCGGATAACGTTACACTCATGCAAGCTCAGTTGGTCTTCCTCATGCTTCATCGCAAATGAATTGCGTCATAGTATTACTATTGCATTTACAGATCTATTTTCAACACTCTGTTCGTGCAGCATGGCTCTTGATTTTAAGTGACTGGGACTGCTAGCGTGCACTTTGAACTCAATAACTTAACATTGACATAGCCTATCACAGACATTCAGTCATCGGTGTTATTGCTGAGGAATTCTTCTTTGGTTCAGTACAGCGCTGCTCTTGGTTTGAGAAAAGGCAAAGTCAGACAGCCCGAATGTTCTATGTACGCTATTTGGGGCATCCAGCACCTGTCATATCTACCAGCTGTGTGGGGCTTTACAAGTTACAAGAGAAACTAACAGAAGCAAGTTGGATTTTCAACTTTGATTGTTTTATTCTGGCTGCTTCAGTGCCAGATGTGGCACATTCTGTTGAATTTCAGTTGGTATTAATTAGATTCTGTAAGTGGATCTGGATTCAGAGAAACCACAGTGCCAAATATAAGATAACAGAATGGACAAGGGTCTGCAGTCAAGGTGCTGAGGCAGATAGCCTTCCACTCATCAAAGTATCCTGCTGCTGCTGCTGGCTTTGGTTGTGGTTGACTGGGGCAAAGCAATGCAGAGCGCTGTTTATCCCCTGGATGAGGCAGCTCTCGTGCATGGCAGTGAATCTTCGCTCCCCTGCACCATAATTTGACCCAAAAACAGAAAGTCTTGCGAAAAGCATTTATCCATGACTAATGCTGTTCCAGCCAGAGACACAATAAGTACAGCAGTAGCATTAGATACATTTTTTTTTCCTAATACTACTACTTTGTCTACTTTCCCATCCCCATTTGAAATTCAAGCTGTTGGTAAAAAAAAAGCCCTGAGCAATGCTGTTAGTTGTCCAGCAGCAAACAGACTATAATATAAGGCTGTGTCCACCGTTATCTTGGGAAAACACACCATGTCTTTGGCACATGATTCAAGATGCCTATCAGGAAGTTGGGCTTCTCCTGGTGAGGCTAACACACCCATCAGACTTCATTAGTGACAAGTCCCGAGCGGACCATCAGTCTTCCCTGAGCAGAAAGACAGGGGCAGCGGTGAATGAAATGAAAATGAACTCAGTACAAGCAACTTCTGGCTCTTGTAAGAAAAGTTCCTGATTCTGGGGCTTAGTAAGTGAGGTCTGGCAGGTTAATTTTTAGCTGTTTGTACTTTACAGTGTGTGCTTGGCCAATTGAAGTTTGCAGAACCAGAGACTTTGAGGATGTACTTAGAGGCTGAGATGTGAGTGAAGCTTTTTAGTTTATTTATAGATCCCTCTGACTGGATGAAGAAGAAGCTGAGTCATGTTTCAAGTAATATTAAGGCTACGAAAGATGTTTTCATAGCAAAAAAAAAAAGAGAACAATCATACAAACAGATGTCTTTTTAGGAGATGGAGCAGCAAGACTATTGAAGAAAAGTACAGATTGCTTAGTTTTTAAATCATGCGTATTTGTTTGAATCCCTGCGCTGTAATTCTTTTGGTCTTTAATCAAACTGGTTCTGATTATATCTTTAGTAGGCTCCAGTAACCCTGTGACCATATCTGGAACATAGAGAATGGATTGATAGATATATACGGCACAGCATAATTGCAATACCAAAACTATCATAGGTGTAAATGAATAAAAAGAGAAGATGCCTTAAACTGCCAAAGAAAAAGGAAACCTCTGACTTAACTATGAACCTCACAATCTCTATGTTCATAATTGATTGTATGGTGGGCGTGAATCCAGCTCCCGCTGCTCTTCCACTTCCCTTTCTTCCCTGCATTGCTCCGTGACAGTTCTACCGCATTAGCTTTCTAGGGCATGATGCGCTCCAGCCTGGATTCTTTCCAAGTGTTTTTGTAGAGGAGAGCGGGGGGGTCCAGCCTCCTGCAGCATTTTATCCTTGTTTCAGACAGGTGCGGGGGAAGATACAGATGCCTGTGATGGCAACATGTAGATTTTCACTGCTCAATACCATGAAGTTCAGAGATGTGCAGAGGACAGGTAAATACAGTAATTAAGAGACTGGGCCACCAGGGCACCGTCTGGCCCTAGTTGCATTTCAAGAATTGGCACAACAACACAACATCACCGTTCTGCTATGGCTCAGACTTCAAAGTTCTTCGTTTCATCCCTTTTCTTTTTGTGTCACTTGTCAACAGAAGGAGATTCGGCTGAACACACAGTATGGGATGACCTTACAGTCTAATACTTGTTTATGACACTCTGCCTGTTTTCTTCCCACTGGAATTCTTCCAGTTGTCCCACTGAGCTGCTTCCTTCACCACTCCTTTGCCCTGCTGTTGGACCTCAGGCAGTGAAGGACCTCTTGACACCACAATATGGCTCTGATGATGTCATGTTTGGGTGGAAACCCGAGCCACTCTGTTGATTGTGATTTTCACTAAATTTTCACAATGTTACACAATTATAATTATAATAATTTCTATTATTATGATTATGATTATTATTATTGTAATTGTTATTAATTTGGTTATTGTTGTAACCTATATTTGTGTGCTGGAGTTAAAATAGTCTGAACAAACTGGAAATCTGGCTAGAGTTGGGATAATTTCACAATTATTTTAGACCAAATATTTAGAGGTTAAAGGGGTGTAATGATGAATGAAGGTTGAGTACATGACTGATGTTTTGGACAGTTTCTATTAGCAACCCATCCGGCAACAGGCAGACACCCAGCTGCTGTAAACAATGAAATATTTATATAGCGAGCGTTTGATTTACCCTAACTGGGTCAGTAGCACATGTAGTCATTTATCTTTAGTTATTTGACAGCAGCATAAAATCAATGAGCTAAATATCATACATTAACCCAGAAACCACAGGGGGACAGAGATGGGCAGGAGGTTGTGTTCGCATGCCTTCAGAAGTTGAAATTTCAAATTTAATGAATGCAAAAAGTGAGGACCGAAAGATAAGTCAGTGCATTCCATATTCATCCACACAATTTGTAATGCTAGAATGTGTGAAATATGATTAAATCTTTAAGGCTCTGGTATAGCTTTTGAGCATGGCCATGTTCGCCAGAATATTGTTCCAAATGTTCAGAACTATTATAGGCAGATTAAAGATAACAATTTTTAAAAGAAACCCCACAAAATAAAGAATATGTGTCATAATCAATGCACCTAACAGATGAGTTGCTATGTTTTATAAATCTCATGAAAAAGTCCATATTATTTATGAAATAGGGAAAAATGTCAATTTGTTAAATTGGTAAAAGACAAGATTGTTTTGTCTCATGCAATTTATTTAGCTTTAAAGCATTTTCAATTCTTTTGTGTTCTTTTTTCTGGGTTTTATTTGGTTTGGGGGAAGAAAAATAAGATCAGAAAGGAAAAACAGAGTTGGGTTGGTCTGAGTGCAGAAAGACAGTGAAAGGAGGAAGCTCTCTGGAACATTTAAAAGCTCTCTTGTATCCAGCTAGTATGTTTCCACTGAGGAGACATAAAAACTGAGTTAACCACAATGTGTCACGTCTGGGGGAATGTCTCGTCTTGATTACCTATTGTGTACACCTGGGGTTCCCTCCCTCATGTGTTTAAATAGTCCTCGTTTCCCCTTGTCTGGTGCGGGGTCGTTCTAGTCTACTCTTGTCTTGTCTTGTCCTCCTTGTCCCGTCACGTCGTCTCCCCCACGCCAGGTTTGTCTTTGTCATAGTTCTGCCACAGCCACAGCCTTAGTCACAGTTTTGCCATAGTCTTGTTTATCTTTATTTTGTTACTTTGTCATAGTTTTACCACAGTCTTGTTTGCTTGCTTTGATACTTTTGCCCACAGTTTGCCACAGCTTTGATTTGTACTTTTGTCTGGACACTTCCCTGTTTTTGTTCAATAAACCTTGTTTTCCCTCACTCCGCGACTGAGTCCTCCCGTCACCCACCAACCCTCCTGACACAATGATCTGATGAAGATGCCTTGTGTTTTCTTTCCATGGGAAGCTTATCCATTTGAGGGGAAGCCCCAGGCCAGACCAAGAAATTGGATGTAAAAGTTTCCATTTTGACCATATCTCTAATTTGATGATTGATTTTTTTAAAACAAAATGTAGCTGCACCATCTTTAATTTTTGTTCCTTTTTAAAAATCCATTTTGGCATTTTGTAGCCTCTGGTCAAATGTAGGTGAAGAAGAAAGGTGGTGAGTCGGTGGCATCTAGGAGCTGCAGCCTCTGTAAAGGGGGTGCCAGCTTTAAAAGCTAAGCTGTCCTTATGGTTTATTCATTTGTCCAGTGGACCAGAAAATTACATCACCTGTTTATGAAATGTGTGACTGTGAATAAAGGCAGCAAGTTAATCAGCTGTTCTGTCAGCTTTACACTTCATACGGACAACAACATGCTGTGAAACTCAGGGCTTCACTCAACCAGTCAGTCATTCGGCATTTCAGTCGGGGTGTCTACTCCCCGCATGGAGCCGTGATGCCTTTACGCATTGCAGCAATACACACCTCCCCATGTCTGGGAGCTTGATGGAAAACACACACTCACACAGACACACACATACATACACTCTTTTACATGCATACCCTCCATCCTCCCACCTCCTCCTTTCTCTCACTAGGCATCTCCTGGGACCTCTGAGTGCGGTAGGAATGATGGACAGCAGACTAATATCCTATGAAAACGGCTCCTCCCTTCAGACTTCATAGAGTAGCCTCCGAGGCCAAAATGACCTTCAGATGGAGGGATATAACCCACCACAGTTTAGAGTATATTGGCTGTCTAAATGCTGTGATACATATAGGAATTTGCAGACACTGTTAATATTAAATTATCGTACTTTCTTTCAAATATCAGTGCGTCTCCTTTCAGAGGCGTTGAGATGTGAGATTTCATCATTTTATCACCATGCAGATTTCCTGAACCCCGCTGGTTCTTTATCCCCACTCACCTGGGAGCCCACTGGAGCCAGGGAGTGAATCCTTTTGTGGCCGTCACGCGATGGTAAGTATGTTGGGACGTCATGAGTCTGTCAGTGATTCGATAAAAGCAGTCTTAGTGTTGAGGGAAAGAAGAGCCTCCTATTACAGATATATGTTTTGAATAGCAAAGGACATGCAAGAATTTCAGAATTCATTCAATCCTTTTTTTGTGGCATCTCCCAAACTGTACTCCACCAGAAAACGAATAATAGATCAAGTAAACTGACAAAATTAGCCAAGCTGTTGTAAAACAAGCAGTTGGTGTTGTCAGTCATGGTTATTTGAACCTGTCAGCTTTCACTGACTTTTATAAGCGCTATCTTTATCTACAGAGGCAAAGAATAAAGAAGCCCAATTTGTTGTATGATCACTCAGTCACCTGTAATTTTAAGATAGAACATAACACAAGATAACAAACAATGTTTGCACAAAATAGAGCCATAGAAGCCTATAATGGTACATTCTCACAAGTGAGTTTATCACAGTGAGTGAGACTACAAAGATGCAGTTTATAGCTAGCTTTCATTTAGCAGATGTTTAGCACAGCTCCTTTAAAAAACAGGAATCAGATTCTCTTGAAAAGACAACATAACTCTCAAACCCAGCCTGTAGGACTTCATAACACCCGACACGGACTGCTCAGTGACATGAAGCAAAGCGGATGGACTGCAGCTGCTGTGTTTCACCGGCCATGTTGTAAAACTGATTTATTCTAGGTTGGGAATTTGAGTTGCAGTGATTTTACTCTTGAGTTGTGCTGCGTTCTGTTGTGTTCTTGTAGTAGCAGAATTAGATAAAACATGCACCTCCATAATTAAGTAAATGTCGTCTGTTGTAGTCAGCTGGCTTTTAATTAATTTACCTTGAAAGACTTTTCCTCACATCAAAGGATGTTTTTGGCTGCCACCTCACTTACGGTTCACCCTCTGATTTAAAAAAGAAGAGCTCAAACAACTTATTGCATCAAAGTGTCTGTCTCCCCATAGCATTTATATGATTTAAGTCCCTTGCATATTGTATCCCAATGAATGAGCTTTGATACTGAATACTGCAGTCCCTCCGAGAGCCTCAGCAGCCAACACTTCATGAACCAGATGATGCTCGGAGGCCCCCGCAGTTTACGAATGATGAGGTTAATACTCTGAAACGGTAAAAACACAAGGCTCTGCCTGACAACATTATCATTAGTAATAGATGAAAGCCTTTTCACCAACAGGCATAACAAGCACATCTCCTGACATATTTTCATTTGTTAGCATTAATGACTGAGAACTGAGAGCAGTCCCTTTTTTTAGATTTATTGAAATTTGTTGAGATTTGTTTAAGAGAGAACAAACCCTTTGCACCCCCCCTTTTTTAAAACCATAGTACCAATATTTTCCTCATAAAGAGCAGAGATGACTGCAGTAAGTTAGTAAGTAGCATGTATATAATTGTTTCTTTATTTCCTAGCATGTTTTTGTGATGTGTTCACCGAATGTATTACTATTGCTTTTGAATTAAATGGAAATGTTCTATTGTCCAGGAAGTGAGCTGAGGTGACTACTAGGACACATGTATTCTGACACATCAAAATATAGCTCTGTGAATGGTGTCAGTGACACATATTAGAAAGAAAAAAATCCAGAGAGCCAAATGAGGGCATGAAATGCTGCCAGACTGGTAACCATTTGAAACAAGGACATTTTGGATGATTGATATGTGTTCGAATCAACTGTATGACAACATTCAACTTTCAACAAAAAAGGTGTAAAAACACAGAAAGGGCACTTTCACCATGTTCAACCCTCAGTGTAACAATGGATATTGATTGAGAGCCTGATCTGATGCAGAAGCTCAAGCGACTATAAATCAAAAGCTCACAGAAAACAAGCAAAAACCATTCTGATGTGATGGTGGACTGTCAGAGGATGACAACAGAGTCTCTGTGTGGGAGCGGTTTGTTTGAAAGTGTTTTTAGGTTACAAACAATGTGATGGATGCTTGTTCCTGACTGTGCTGACTGGACACAACCTCTTTTGTCTTGATTAATAGACGGGAGCTATGGCAGAGTGGGCTCCCCTCGGTGCTCTGAGTGCTCTCGGCCTGTCTGCCTCACCGTGTGTGCAAATGGCAATGTCACCATCACAGAGAGAGCGGGGACCCTCAAGGACGGAGACTTATTTTAGAAGCACAAGTTTGGTATCAGAAACAAGGTTAAGTTCAAGCGATGAATATATTACTTTCACCTTCAGCGTTCTACTGTCACCACCATGATAAAGGGAGTGGGGCGTGCACTTGGCTGGGAGGGACGAGGGATTTAGTGACACTGTGATGCTTTTACAACTGACTTCTAGATGTGCCATACAGGATATGTTTACACCTCGATTATTAAAAGACACTATTGACTAAATGTCTAATAGTAAAAGCAGAGAAAAGAATGGAAAGACAGGAGGTAAAGCATAAGGAAAATTGAACTTCAACCCAGCTGACACATCGCTGCTGCAGCATCCCTCATCCTGCCAAGAAAATCTCTCAAAGGTAACGCGAGATAGGTGACGTTACAGCACAGCAGCGCAAAGATCTGCCAGCTAAGGATTAAATGAAAAGATCCAACTACCTCAAGGACTTAGATTTACCTGCCAGAAACCTTAACACTCTCTCCCGTAGCCTTCCTAATTTGTGGATGTGCGTGAGGATGCTTTACTCAACGATCTTCGAGTCGAGGTATTTCAGCCCTGAAACGTCATCGGTAGAATGAAAAACAAAGCCTGATTTCCTGTGTACAAATTCACATCAAACACCAGCACTAACAAACCAACAACTGTCGGGAGGCACATCAACTCTTTTAAATATCTAGCAGTAGATAACTGTTTTCATACAACTTT
Source organism: Menidia beryllina (assembly GCA_013363375.1). Classification (NCBI taxonomy): domain Eukaryota; kingdom Metazoa; phylum Chordata; class Actinopteri; order Atheriniformes; family Atherinopsidae; genus Menidia; species Menidia beryllina. Next base: position 1,805,314 of record JABUIW010000078.1, read on the forward strand.
CTAGGCACACTGAGTTACCTGCCAGCAACACACAGAAGTCAGGCACGTGCTGTAAACCAGGGGAAGAATGTAGTGGAGCGTTTGGAAGTCAAAGAATTCAAATACCTCGCAAAGAGCTACGAAAAGCCCCAAATTAGAGCTAATGTGGAGACGTTTAGTGACAAACATGGCAATATGTTCATATTGCTCTATATATACAATAGCATCAAAGAGCCATTTGATTAGTGCTGAATTCATTCTCAAACATTGGCAATTAGCCTGGAACAAAACACACAAGTGGGTGTAGGCTCTTTGTGGGCAGTGTTTGCATTTAGAATCTTCAGTTAAATTAATTAGTTTATAAAGCCTTTCGGTGATTATAGCTTGTTTTGTATTTGAATTTGTGAAAATAAGGAAAAGGTGAGTGAGAATGCTGGATGCCGTGCACAGTAAATGGAAACCCCTTACTGTACTGTCTATTGCGATTCTCTTCTGCTTTGAATTTTAAACTTTGATGATCACACACCCATACAAATGTGAATTTTCAAGATTCAATAACTCTTTTTTTAGTTCTATCATACGTCAACACAGTTCATAGATGTCCTCTCTTAAAGAGAATAATATTTAAGATTATTCCAAATGGACTTGGACTGGCCAAAGGTCCAATCAGTCCCAAATATTTGCAGACTGTTGTCTAAAGAATACAGGACGGTGCATAGTGGTCAACCTGGGTTCAAATTGGCTTGCAGCCTTTAACAAATTTGCTTTTTAAGATGAAAAAACAAGACACTATCAGTTACAATAAGATATGAGAACACTAAGTTAGCATGAGTTATGGACATATCAGCAGAACTATAACCGCTGACATTGCGTTTGGATGAGCGGTAGTGTGATGGAAATAATGCACGTGGGCGATATAACCAAATACTATGGAGCACTCTGGGTAACCTACTTTTTAAAGCACAATTTATGTAATGCTTGCTATTGAAGTTTGTAGACCGGACAAAACTGGTGGGATGTTGCATTCAAGTATCCCCCCCACCCCCACCCCACCCTCTCTGAGCACGTTCCCCCCTCGTCCTGCAGGAATAGACTCTCCTCCTCCTCCCCTCCTCCTCATCCTCCTCATCCTCCTCCTCTTCCTCCTCCGCTGCAGCCTGACACAACCGGCATGCCTGCAAACTGACATCCGCACGGTTACACGCAAAGAAGGGAACGATCCGCCCGCGTTCAGACGCACCCTAAGAACATTTTCTGTCACCCCGCTGAGGGAAAACAGGACCAGTGGTTCTAACACTGCACCGAGCCCTCATTTTGTTGTTTTGGAGGGACTTGAAGGGAGAATCCAAACCAGGTAAACGATGTTCGAACAAAGATGGGGATGTTTCACGGGACAGGGACGGTGGCAGGTTTTTTTTTTTTTTTTTTTTTTCGGGCTTTTTTGTTTAAAGTTGCTCAAGATGTTTTTAATGCACGCTCCTTTTTTTTTTTTTCCTTTCGAGTGCAGGTGAGAGAGTTGTGGTTAATTCGATTCGAGCTTTTAGGTGCAGGGACGTCTTTGTGAGTACAAACGGTGCTGTGGATGGAATACTGTACCGCAGCGAGAACACTGAGTTACTACCGGAGGGTTCATGCGGGGAGAAACTGGGGGATGCTGCTGCAGATGATGGTGAAGTGGAAGGAAAAGCAGGAGATGAATTAATTAAAGACGCTCGGCTGCTGCAGAGCGGACTTAGGGGCAAATGAGAATGTCCCGGGGAACGAAACAAGAGATAAATGACGAGTACATCAAGTTCAAGACGAGGGTGCCACGACTGCAGTGTCACGAGGATGCTGTAAAATGCAGTAAAACTGCATGCACGGGCTTTATGCCGCACACAAAATGACTGAATGGTTCTCAAGTCAGGGTTCCTTCCCTCAAGTCATAGCAAAAACATTAAAGATACGGTTCTATTTAGGTTTAAATCGAATATATTGTTTTATCAACTTATTATTAGCCTTTGATACCGGATGAAATACTTGCAGATGAGCATAAAATATCATAACAAATTAAATAGACCCATACATAAGAAGGAAAATAAGAAAATAACTTTTTTGTCCGGAGACAAAAAAGCTGACTTTGATGTGATGCTCTCGATGCCCTGTGCCCTGGCAGAAATCTTACCTACACTATGTCATGTTTGACCCCGTCTTTGTTTCCCTTTTATGGGAGTCATTTCTATGTGAGGATACATTGCGGGCAGTCAGGCGACTATCAGCATAAATCCACCAAAGATGGAGCATGCTTTTGAATCGAGGGGACAAGTGCTTTAACAGAACTCTGAGTTTTATGGCTTCACCGGGTTTAGATGCTATCTGTATTTATTAGTTACTGACATCTTTTGAGCATATTCACAGCTTTCAGAAAATGTGAAATGTCCTGGAAAAGCATATCAGTAGCAGAAGGTACTTGAACTGCAGAGGGTTTTGCTTTTTGCAGGTTTTTATGCTCTGATCCAACACAGGGATATCCATCTGGATCCTTTTTCTTATCTGCATCAACCTTCCTCCTCCTCCTTCTCCAGCTCCCCCATTTCATCCCGTCCCATCCCATCAAACTCTTGCTGCCCTGGAGTGCGTGCAGTCACAGCTTATGTATTCTGTTTCCCTGGCTGCAGGTCTGTCCCTGATAACGTGGCCGCAGAAAGAGGAGAACACAGAACTGCTTCATCATGAATTTTGTAATGAAAGCTGCGCTTGGAGGTGAGTAGTCCGCCTGGCGTGAGGTTGATTTAACAGCACTGCAGTGAAAAGGGATTTAAAGGGATGCTCACCAGCAGCAGGAGCGCCGCACGAGTGTTTGCCGGGTCGTTATAGTGGGACGCTGGGGCTGCGATAATCCATCCTTCACAAAAACTACCGACCTCAGCTCGTTTTCTCTGCGAGGCAGCATAACTTATTCTAAAAAAAAAATGACCTCCTGTCAGCCGAATCGTTAACCTGATGTGAGCAGGACGTTTAAAAAGCTGCTCACATTTTTTTTATTTTTTTGTTCTCTGTGTAGTCCTTTGTAGGAATAGTGTAAATGGGACCGGTATATCATGCCACAACAATTGAGGTTAGGAGAGCTGCAGAGGAAATAGGACAGTAGCAGCTGACGATGTAGTCAGGAGGTCCATGGTTGGTTTCCTTTATGTGCTAGTGATGCATAGGGAACCTCCTCAGGACAGAAGCGCCTTCCTGGCTGCCTGATCTTAGGGCAAGAATCAGTGGGTGTACCGGCGCGCTGTGCTTTTCATCATAACCTCTATCAGCGTTTTAGGCGAGAAATATGAGAAGGAACAGTTGGGACAAGAGCTAAGATTAGCTTTTTTTTAATGAGACTTTTGTCCTTTAAAGCCTTCAGGTATTATCCTTTTGAATATTATCTAAGCTATTATTTCACCACTAATTAGTCCTCAGAAAAGCTCAGCAACTGAGCCTTCTTGTCAGCTTTAGCTTCAAGGCAAACAGCAGGAAAGTGGCACCAGTGGTTAAAATGCAGGGATGGCACGCATTTCTGGTCAGTCGTGCGTGATGCTGAACTGTTGCAAGTTACTGAGCGGACAGCCAGCTCCAATGGGGTTGCGGAGGTGAGGCACAGACGTGGCTCCTCATTGGGATGCAGGAGATGAAAGCGCTGCCTTGCTCTGCATAGCTGCTGTGCCCGGAGTCTGCGCTATGAATTCTTAAATAAACTGCATCGAGTTGCTTGCAGGTTTTTCTCTGCGTGTGTCAGGCTGCACTCTGGCTGCAGACTGTGGGGACAGGTTTGCGAGAGCGTGCATGTGTGTACGAGCCCAGCCTTTTGCTGGAGAGATGTTTTATGGACACTGCAGAGGACTGGTTGAGTGTGTTGTTAACCTCGCCTCATCGTTCGCCTATAAGCGAAATGGAAGTGCAAAACTGCACAGGCACAATGTGTTAGATTTTTGTTTGTTGCAGAAAGATGACAGATCAAGGATGAAATAGCGAGAAAAAAAATCAATGATTAGAAGAATATACGTATGATAATGCCTTTCAGAGTCATTATTCATTTTGCTGAGAGCGCCATTGAATGTTGGGTCCAGAGAGCTTGTGGTTTATCTCTTGACTCTGGACATATTCGCCTCTTTCCTTGAAATGCACAAAAATGAACGATATTTCAGATGGGCTGCAGATCTTCAGTCACATAAAGAGACGAGACAGTTTTCCAGATAATCAATCCACAAAGATATCGATCTGCTGCTTGGTGCCTGTCAGCTAATATTTCCTAACAGCTCTTAAAGCAGTAAATCTGCATTACTGTGCCCCCCTTTTGGTGTCACGGCCAAAGCTGCATACAAACAGTGTATTCTAGCATTCCTGCTTTGATTCAATCTGACTGCCTGTTCATAAGTCCTCACATGTGCTTACGTGTCCAAATTGTTGTCTGTTCTCAGCGAGGGTACGAAAAATTGCGAGACGACAACGTCATTATGCGATTTTGTGAATAAGAAATCGTTCAGCTGGCGTGACGCAAACCTTCAACACTCTTTTTCATTCTTGCTCTGATATTATTAGCACTCACATCCCCCGTCCCAGCATCCCATGATTATGTTTCTCCAGTCTAGAAGTGGATTTGATGTCCTGGCGCTGAGTGCTTTGATAAGTATGTTTGGCGATCCGTGTGTGGATGAGAATCTTCAGGACAGAGATGATGCTGCCAGTGCATTAGGTAATCCTCCAAGGCATCTCCGGTTTCAGATTACTGGAACAAAACAGAGAGATGTTGAATGGTGATGACTCAGCGCGGCTAAAATCTGAAACTCGGACGGTGCCGGGCGGTGCGGGGATTGTCTGATTCCAAAACACACATTAATTCCTTGATATGTTCTGTAAAACTCTAACAAAAGCGACTTAATTCCAAAAAGTGCAGCCACAAAAACTTGCTTGCTGCTTATCAATGCTTTCCCAAAGGCCTTATGCAACAATATGTGACATGTAAATATTGGACCCAAGTTTTATCTAATGTTGACGGAAGAGTTGTTCCCCACACAACCTACAAATAATATAAGCTCATTCAGTCATCCAGCCTGAACCATTCCTTCATAACAGCATTTATGATGACACAAGCTTGAATTAAACAGTGTTGACATAAAGCGGAAGCAGCTGTGAAACTGTCTTGCTCCCTGGACTGCAGTCCACGAGCCCTCTGCGACTTTAAAACGACCAGCCAGGGGGGAGAAACTGTTAACACATGCTTCATTTGACAACTCGGCACATTTTGAGCAATGATGCACCGCTGTTCTTGTTGTTTAGGGAGCCATTACATATTATGTATTATATCGCTTACAACTTTTGCTCCCCATCCTAAAATATTCACCGAATGAAATATTCCAGAGTGCTTCAGTGCTGACGCTGCACTCTTAAAACTCCTAAAACTTCAAGCCTGTCAGAATGGGAGGCTGCAAAGTGTGCTTCATACTGAGCCCCAAGGTCTGGAGCTCATTTAGAATATGGAGGCAGGAGCAGGATTGCATCAGCGGAAAAGTTATTTTTCCATTTAGTAAATCCTTGCATTCAATTGCCGAATTATTTAACATTTAATTCCCAAAGTCTTATGACAATAAGATACCATTTCTGAGTTAGTGGGAAAAGTGACAGTTAGATTTGCCTATTGAAAACAAATTTTGCTTGCATAGATTAGTATAGCAATACATTGGTACACATTCAAATTCAGTATATTTACAGTGCTGTTTAGTGGTCCCCCAAAACTGTTTTCATTTAGGGGCTTTTTAACTTCTGGCGGCTAATTGATAATTGGCTTAAGTGATTTAGCTTTGCACTGTTGCAGCTGAAGAATTTGGAGAATCTCATTCTTTAAAATTGATCCTACTACATATGTATTTACTGCTCTTTCTTAACACTTTGCTATATTTGTCATATTTGACACTTTTGGCTTCTGAAACATCTAAGACCTTTTGCATCATCTAATGGTAAAAAATTGCTCAAAACCCTTTTGTACATAATCGGATATACCTGATAACAGCGGGCAGAATATTACACAAATATAATTTTGACTTATTGTATGATAATAAATTATAGATATTCAAAAAGTATATCTGTTTTTTTAATAATCTTGCTAAACGGCCAAATGAAGTGCTCAGACTCAAAAAGATACAATTTTCTTTTTTCTTGTCTGTGTAGCCCAGCTGCTCCACGCTAAGTTAAATTTATTTGTTTAACAAAAGTAAATAAACACAAGTTTCATATTTAGCTTCATAAGGTTGGACTTTTCAATGAGTAGATCAACCCAAATTTTTTACTGGCCCTGTGTTAATAGAGAAAAGTTCAACCTAAATCCATTTTTTATTAGAGGGGGTGTTTGTTAACTATCAATAAAAACTTAATAAATCCCAACAAATGCTATGTGCAATAAAAACGGGGGTGGCTTTCAGAGGTTGCTCTTTACCCGAGCTCCTCAAAGTGCATAATCATATTACACATCACTCTAACGGGAATGGCAGTGGGATCCAGACCTCATCACTTGATTAGTGCTGTGGTTACAGCCGATACCCAGCAGCACACGCACACACTTTTCCATCTTCCTCTCGTGCGTTACTCCAACACATCAAATTCAATTCCGCAAAGTGACCTTCAGCTACTGCTGGAGTGAAATAAATGGGTCGGTCTCTTGATATGAGCTCGACTGTATGGCTTTTAGCTTCGAACCGTATAAGTCACAAGCTGTGACAGACACAAGGGGAAAGAAGTGGACGTCAGGGAAAGGAACGGATTAGTTTTTTTTTTTTTTTAATCAAAAGCTGTAAATAAAATCCCAGTAAAGAAAAACCTATTACTGTGTGTACAGAGGCTTTCCTTTACACTTGAGAAAAATAAGATAAATTTTTTTACTCTAAATATCTCAGTAAATCTATACCGGAAGGCCACATGATCCTCTGAATCAATAGCGTGCTGTCCAATTCTGTCTAATACGAGAATCATTTAATATGATGGTGAATGTGTAGATGTTTAGAAGATTTAATGAAAGTTGTATTTATACTTTCTATTCATTATGGACTAAAGAATGATCAAGGTTAATTCAGGACAAATTCAACTGATAAAAAAAAACATTACAGAGATAAATGTTCTATTCTTAACACAGCAATTAACAACCATGATAAACCGTTACTTAACATGCAACAGTTAAATAGGCTGCAAAATGGTGAAAATGATCTTAACAGTTCATCTAAATATATCTTAGACTTTAAAGAAACTGACATGTACAATGGCAAAGACATGAGCTGATAGCTGTTCAATTCTCTTCATAATGCATGTGAAAGTGAAGATAGACGCTGTGACACAGCAGTTTCTGAGCAGGAACTCTCTCCATTGTTCTTAGTTGGGACAAATTGTAACTTAAGGTCGAGGAGTCAATCCTGAGCTACAGATAGATTGGGTTTGTTGATGCTACACAAATCTACACCAAAAGCTAATGGAAAAAACATGAAGCCGTCAAAGTTAAAGGGTCTGATCTCACAGAAACTGTGCGATGCAGCAGCTGTGGTGGGCTTCAAAAACGATTGAGAGTTTTTCCTCTTTTCTTACTGTGTATAATCTGCAAATGAGGTAATCGCATGCCACTTTGCAACAGAGCTCCATGCGGAGCAGGAGGCTTCGTGCACTATTACCAGTCAAACCCAAGATGTCTTTATTCAGGCTACTAGATAATCATTTGTTGTTAATGAACAGATTTTTGAGAAAAAGAATGTTTGCGTATATTTGCATATATTCATGTATTCACTCAGAATGATGTTTTACCTTGATGATGGTTTCTGTAATCTTTACTGTATTCTGTGAAGATTTAGAATAAAAGAGGGATTCGCCTGAGGACTTTGTGTGGGAAGAGAGAGAACTCAAGCGTTCAGGCTCTTGGAAAGTTGGCGTAGGTTTGTCTTCTTTCCCACTTAGCCTCATTACATTGTGTTGAACAGATTCAGCAGAGAACTTTCAGAGGGAGAGGATTAAAGAAATGACACTTTTTGTGTAACTGTCGAGCAGTGTCCAAGTATCTAGGAAATTAATCGTAGAGCCATTAGGAAGGAATAGCACCACAGAAAGTTTGAATTTAGCTGATAACCACATTGGTTCAAATTATTTGCAGCAAGAATTCCCATTTACACTGTTACAGTATGTGTCCAATGTACTACTATATAATAAATACTATATATTAAACTACTGTATATACATTCCTGACTCATGCAGCAGCCACATTCAGATGCAGAGCTCACAATAAAATGAAAAAAAGAAAGCTCAAGACAGCTCCTATGACAAATTTAAACTTAAAAGAATTATTTTCTTCAAAGGATTAACACAAATAGCAGACAACGTGGCAGCTAGAATCAGTGCACACAGCTTTGTCTGCATGAATTCTCCTTATTGAACAAAGATTATCTTAGCGTGCTTGAAATGCTCTCGGAAATCAGTCCAAATTTCTTGGTTCTAAATTCTTAAGCTTAGAGGTGTTTTTCTTAGCTGCCCTCGCAATAATCAACGATCCTTTGCATGGATTCTTTTGCACACATTCAGGTTCGGACCCTTAAGCTGTTCCTAAATAATGCTCTCATTATGGTGAATAAGCTCTTTACTTGGATCAGAAAAACCTCTAAGCATCTGGGATAGCATTTCAAGTATTAATGTATGCATTAAAAAATAATTTAGTTTTACAAAGAATGTCCAGGCTCAGTCCTACTGAAGAACTGCTTAAAATAGAGCTTGTGAATACACTATTCATTTTAAATGGTGCTGAGGTGTGCATGTCTAAACCTTGAGGCAGGTTGTCCAGAAAGCAGCTTAGAGTCGAGAGGACCATTTTGACTGGGAATTAAACCTTTTATTAAGGTATACATTGGTAACCACAGATGGAAAGTCACAGAAAATATTTTACATTCAGTATCTGTTATTATTCATTCTCATATTCTTAATCTCAGTTCCTTTGAGAGCACACACAAACAGGAAACTAGTCAGCATCAGAAATACTCCTTCAGGAAAGCCAAAAAAAGAAGTCGATGTTCACCTTTATATATCGAAAAAAAGAAATGGATTTCACTCACTATGTTACTCATCTCCATCCCTATTTATCTCTCAGACAATTACAAGGAGCAAAGCCATCGTTGTACAGCAGTTTGATATGTGTTGTTGTGTCAGCAACTCTGCTCTGACCATGTGCTGATTCAGCAATCCGTCCATTGGCCTTTTGCATTTTCCCCTGTCATATGTCCTTTTCTGTAAAGTTCAAGATTAAGGTATTTTCAAGGAATTAAAAATATCAATATAGATATGGCTCAAGAGCAAATTTCCTTATATCTCCCCTTCATTCCATTCCTTTCATTTAACTGCTATTTGTAGATATTTGTAGAAGTGACTGATAATTCAAATTAATACGAATAGTTAAAAAATGCCCCAGACAATGTTCCATTCAAGCACTGATTGCACTGATTGGCCAAGATATACTTAATCTTTTTCTTCTTTTTCACCCCTTTTTCTCCCTGCTGTACTAAATTGTGCTGTAGGCTGTTTTCAATATGCTGATAAGCAAGAAAAAATAGCTGTGCTCGGGACAGAACAGGCTCAAGTGATATTCCCCTCTTAGCCTCGACTTTCACCCTCTCTTGCAGGCGCTTCTTCCTCTCCCCCCTTATGCTTAATCTCTTCTCCCTTTTCCTTTTTCTCCTCCATATTAGCTGTTCCACTCACATCTCTTTGCACAGCTCTACAGAAAAAGATGGGTGATCCTGCTAACCGGAACAGCCAAGCTAATTAGACTGAACATATTCTGACAGATTGTCTCCAAATCCTCCTATTTTTCTTGTTTTCCTAGTGAGATGTGTTGTATCATTATTTTCTGAGGCAACTAATGCCCTGGTCGTTATTCTGTTCTTCTTTTTCCTAACTGCACTGTTCTTACACACGCCAGCCTTTGACGTAGTTGCTCAGTCCAGTGGTTTTTGTTTTCATAATCTTAAAGAAGACGTATAGTGACAGATTTACTTGTTTTTGTCTTGCGTTTTTGTCTTGCTCATATATATTCTTTTTGCCCCCATACACGTTTTTTCTGCCTTGGTGTCATGAGGTATTATTCCATAGCTCCTGCAGCTGCAAAACACAGTGACAAACATTAATATTCCGTTATATAAATGTTGATATAAATATTCAATATAAATATACACATGTATACATGTAAACGTATATATATATTTTTTTTTTCTTATATATATATATATACATAAGATATTTCTAAAGAAGTATTTTCTCATGAGTAATACTTGTAAGCTATCATGTTAGATAATGTTTTTATTCTCCTTTTTGTATCTCACAGGAGGCCCCCCTGATGTGGGCAAGATGTTGGGTGGGGAGGAAAAGGAAGAAGATCCTGATGCAGCAAAGAAAGAGGAGGAGCGACAGGAGGCACTGAGGCAGCAGGAGGAGGAGAGGAAGGCCAAATACGCCAAGATGGAAGCTGAGAGGGAAAGTATGAGGCAAGGCATCAGAGACAAGGTAATATTTGAGACTGAGCAGAGGAAGCTGCTATCAACCCCAGACACGGAGTACTGCAAGATATGCTTAAGAACAGGGCTTTGACACTGAATGCTTCCCTATAGTGTCAAAAAAGGAAATTCAGGCCAAAGTTTAAACCCCCACAAGATATTCTCGTTAGTTTCATGTTTGAAGAGTGATCTCTGCCCTTTCTTTTGATATTCGTGTAACTCCTAAAGTCTTCACATTCCTTTTCTTAAATGTCTAAAAATGGACTATTTTTGCACAATTTTTCTTGCCTTGTGTTATTTTTATCCAAGTCATTGAAGTAAATAAGTAAAGGAGCACAAATTGTACATGACTGACAGGAACACAGAAGCTGATCTAAGTACCAAAATGTTCCTACAGAAATGGTGGCCTAAATCGTGGGTTGAATTAGTAAAATAGCTGCAGGAAATGTTATGTCCATCCATCCATTCTCCTCCGCTTATACGGGGTCGGGTCGCGGGGGCAGCAGCCGGAGCAGGGTAATCCAGACTTCCCTCTCCCCGGCCACTTCGGCCAGCTCCTCCGGGGGGATCCCGAGGCGTTCCCAGGCCAGCCGGGACACATAGTCCCTCCAGCGGGTCCTGGGTCTTCCTCTGGGCCTTCTCCCGGTGGGACGAGCCCGGAACACCTCCCCAGGGAGGCGACCAGGAGGCATCCTGATCAGATGCCCGAGCCACCTCAACTGGGTCCTCTCCACGTGGAGGAGCAGCGGCTCTACTCTGAGCCCCTCCCGGATGGCCGAGCTTCTCACCCTATCTCTAAGGGAGAGCCCAGCCACCCTGCGGGCTGGGCTATGTCAAATATGTTTATTTATAATTGAGGCAGTCAGTAGCAGTTTATGCTTTGATATTCTAAAAAAAAACTGCCACACTCCATGTTGCCTGGTCACAACCAAGACTGAGTATTTTTATTTGGGTCAAATTGAAAAACTTAGGTTTTTTTTTGGCAACTTGTAAAGTTTAGATATTGGCCATTTGCATTGGAAAAACTATTCTTAGAAAGTGAGGGAAATTATGATGGTTGCTTAGGTTGTGTACAGTGTGGACTGTAACACAAATAGGTCAAATTGAAATGCCCGTAGTGGTGTGTATTTGTAGTCTCTATATCTCACGTGTGTTTCTGTTCTTCACCACCAGTATGGCTTGAAAAAGCGCGAGGAGGCCGAGGCTGAGGCAGCTGCAGCTGCAGAGGAGCCTGCAGAAGGCAGCTTGACCCGACCTAAGAAGGCCGTGCCAGCTGGCTGCGGAGATGAGGAGGAGGAGGAGAGCATCATGGACACAGTGATGAAATACCTGCCAGGCCCCCTGCAAGACATGCTGAAGAAGTAGGGTAGCCAGCTGGCTAATGCTAACATTATCAAGCTTAGTTAATGGGCTACACTCATAAGGTTGGCTTGTATTTTTCTTTCACTTTCTTGTAAGTCTGGAAAATTTAGTTACAATACTGTTTTTGTTTTGGTTTTTTTTTTTTGGTGTTGGGTTTAATCTAAGTTTTATGGCGGGGCAATAAATAAAATGGGGACCAACAATGTGAGGCGCAGCCTTTAGACTAAGCCTGGCTGACTCAGCAGTTTGGTGTTAGCTTGACTGATGCTACTGTTGGCTGTGTTGTATTTTGAAGCTAACTACAAGCAGAGGATTAAAGACATGTCAGATGGTTTATCCTTATAGTCTGAGAAGTTTGAAACTCCCTTTTCTCTCTGTGATAGCTGCTCCCTTGCGGCACTGAAAAAAAAAAAAAATGCCCACCACCTTCACTCAATTTGTACATACATAAATAATACATAGTAAGCCTCAAGGTGGGCAAACAATCATAGGTATTATATGATAATATTAATCTGTGTCTGTCGCTAAAAACAAAAAAGTGATAACTTGATAAGCCATATTTTAAATGTGATTTAACGACTGCTGTTGTGTGCTATTTAAGTTTCTGTTGTGTGTTAAAACATGTCTAAAATTTCTGTAATATGTTCTGCACACAGTGTTAACATTTCTCTGTTCAACCAGTCGTCCCTCTTTCGGACACACATGCCCACGATGCGTTTCTGCGTACGCGTTTATGTAGTATAGTGTTTAGAAATGTTTCTATTCCTTACTCAGTGTGTCTTTCTTACGTCTTGCATGACATTTGTCTGTTGTGTGAATATGTACTCAAATCCACTTGGTCCCTGTTTATCCCCTTCTTTATCATGCAAAAAATACGAAGGCAATAACTCCTAAGTTCTGACTGTGTTTTCACTACCATGTCGATGTAACTGTTGTAATCAGTAATCAAAAATAGATATTTATGCATTCAGGAAACTGAATTAGATTTGCAGGGTTTTGTTGATTTCATTTTTGATTAAAAATGACCATCTAGCTGTTGTACAACAGCTAAAACCTTAAGCTTTCAGCCATAAAACCTGAGCTCACAGTATGTATACTATTATTTTCAGGGTAAGAAGGGACAAAGTAGTGAATGAAATCTGAAGAAGATATGCATTTTGAGTAAGCTATATTAACTCCAGAATTTAGAACAAGATTGGATTTTGTGCTGTGTGAAGATTCGTGAGAAACAGGCCACCTTCCCTCAGTACACGCCCACACATTGTGAAGTGACTGCAGTTTGCCTACTGATTTTGTTTCACAGAAAAAGAAAAAACAGGAGTGTTATAAAGGATTCTGTATTGGCGTTTAGGATGATGCAGAATGGCAAGTGCAATAAAGGTTTAATGTGTATGTGTCTGCCTGAGATTCAATAAAAAGTTAAAAGTTTGTTTAGAGACTTAAAATTGTGTCTTTTTTTAAATTCTATTTTGGCTTTCGTTTCGCAAATAGGGGAGTCACAAAAAAAGAAGATTGATTTTTGGGAGGTCTATCAGTTTTTGGTTTTAACGTTTTTGCAAGAATGTTGTCATCAGATAAGCCCTGATTTTTTTTTTTAACAAAAAGGTAAGCAAAGAAAAATAACAATAATAAAAATGTAATGTGATCTTGCCAAAATGACAGTGGTAAGAAAAATACCTACTGCCTGCAGTTCCCCTTTACAAACACTAGGTGTCACTGTGATCTTCACACACTTTCACTCTTATTATCTTCAGAAAAATGTCCAAAACAAATGTTTAGAAAAAAAAAACATGAGAATTAACATAATTTTAAAGCTTTATTAAATCCATAAACAAAACATTTCAACAAAACAAAAGTTCTACAGTGGCCTACTTAACAAAACAGAATCAAGCACTGCAACGTCACAAAAAAAAGGACACAAAACTGTAGGTGGTGGGTGTAGCCTATTCTTTGTTGGACAGCATTCAGATATGAATCTTTATATCTATTATTACTATTGGGAACAAGGCCGTGATATAAAATACGATGAAATGGGTTGTCTACCTTTAAAACGCGCTGGCAGAGTCAGTTAACCATAAAGGAGTTCAAAGAAACGTGTTTGATTCTTAAAGCAGGGGGTTCAAGGCCATTTCATTTTGATCTGATAAAACAACATAATTTCCTGTAAAATTCTGTGGAGCTTCGCTGGGTCTCATTTCTGGTTAGATGACATCTAATCTCGAACAAGAAATCACATTAAGTACTGCCAAATATACTGCTGCATTTATCCAACCTAAAGCTCGTGGAGATAATAAAACTTATTTTTACTTGAGTAACAGATTACTTCGGGTGTACAGTGGTTCAGTTAAGGCCCATCAGAGTAGAGCATGTTTTCATAGTACTTCATACGTCTCTGCTAGCATTTCTCAATTAAAATAGGTGTTTTTTTTGTTATCTGAGTGTTGTTAAAACAAAAAAAAAAGAAAAGTTTTCTTATTTGAGGTGTTATGTGCAAAACCTGTTATTGAAAAGCTCAAAATGTAACTCAAGTAAATACAAATAAACAAACACATCAACAAATCAGACCTGGTTGAAATCATGACACAAACCCATTCATATACTCTTTTTGGATACTTTTGTGTTTAAATTTAACATGGAGGTCATTCCTTCCCTTCCTCATTACAGTTTGCCATTTCTAACCAGCAGATAGGGACATTTTAAACACAGAAAAATTAAATTAATTATAAAGCGATATTCTATTGCAGTTAATTCAAATTATTTGAATGATTCTAACTCTTTCAGCCAGGTCTGTCTGAAATAAATATCTTATGTATATCGTGTTAAATCCCACAGTATTTTTACTCAAACGTCTTCGTAGCTTAATCAGAGCGAGTCACAAATTGGGTGTAACATCTAAAACAGCATTTCTTGTTATAGTTCAAGACATTTAAGAGTCATGTAATGTAGTAGAAAATACCTTGTATATTAACCTTGTAGAAACCACAGAACATCTGGGAGGTTTTGACAGCACAACTCATTTACAAAGCAATGTTCATCACAAAGTCACTCAACTCAGCAGACACAGCGATTTTCTTAAAGTCAACCGTCACCTTTCCAATGGGCCCACATGAAAGACCGCGCCCTATTTGGATCACTCGTTCAGATACTAAAGCATTCAAAATGATGCTCTAGTCCGTTCAAAGGACTACAGTTTTATTGTCCAATACCTAGGATCAATGTGAAATACAAAAACAATACAATACATCTCGCCTCTCGCATGCAATGAGAGCTCAAAAGGATGCTGCTGATCAATCCAGCTGTCTCCTTTAACATCTGCCAAACACAAGTCTGTAAGTTAGAAAAAAACGGAGCCTGTCGCATTGGGCTGCCGGTGGCTGTGAGGATGACGATGGCATCACGGGTGGCTGGAGGAAGTTGAAGGTAGCCCTGATTTCTACACATTCGTTCGACACTTTGGGAAGATGGGTCCTCCCTCAAGCCTTCTCTTTCTTACTGGAGATAGGGAGAAAAAAGCCAGAGTTACACGAGAAAAACAGAAAGAACAATTTGTGAAGAAAGGGAAACAGCAGGAGGAGGCTAAGGCGACTTTAAAACGCAAGATACATTTCATGACAGCTGGGAGCTTCGAAGGTAAACAGTAAATGGTGAGAGGGGAAAAAAAAGAACATGAGAGCAAATGTATCTTATCACCAAGCAAAGAGCTGGATCAACCTCAGAGGGGACCATAGAAATGATTCTTACTAAGTATAATGAAACTTAAAAAGGGTTAAATGTATACTTAAACCTTAATGTGGGTAACTCCTGGCAAATAAGAACACACTCAACATTATGTCAAAGACGTTGAGGCTTGTTTTAAATCCAAATACATTTAAATTTGAATCGAGAGGTTGTCAAGCATGTTGTTATTTACATATAATAGACAAAAAAACACAATAACAATTAAACAACAATCACCAACTTAATTCCAAAAACATGAACCCAGGTTTTTGAAGCTCTCAAATGGTTCCTGAGGATGATTCAGCTTTAGAGTGTGGAAGAGGACAGACTGCCTGAGCAGAGGGAACCAAAATTCCTGAAGACAACAGCAGTATGAAAATAAAATAAACACAAAAAACAGATGAGTAAAAGAGAATGATCCAAAGAGAAAGAATGTCAAAGATGAAGCCGTTCTCTGCTTGGTAAAGCTTTGGAGCAAAAGAGGAGGAAGGTCAGAATATCATCGAATGAGCTTCCAGAGCCTGATGCGAAGCAACAAAAAGAGGGAAAGCAACTGTGATCGGTGATCGGTGCAAAGGGGAAAGAGCAAATGAGAGGCGGCAGCAGTGCGTCGGGCAGTCTGGACGCCGGCAGCGGAGAGGTAAGGCTGAGCGGTCAGACGTGTCGTGTTTGTATGTTTTACTTAGTCTTGGACTTGAACTTTTTCCCAAAGGCTCTCTCCAGCTCAGGAACGGATAGAGTGAGGGTAAAAGAGCCGTCTGACTCTGACCTGACAACCCGGGCTTGAAGATGAAAGAGGGTTTGAGAGAGAAACATTACGGATGATGACACACGCACACTCATTCCGAGCACAATAACTGCAGTACAGGTCAACATTATAGGCAAAACATCGAATAAAACCCAATCACCGAAACCAAAATGCAAAATAGCAGAAAAAAAGTTATATCTCATAATATGGAAGAAATACCCAAATAGTTTGTGCATGAGCCGCTCGGGGGGAAAAAAGGGCCCTCACTCATTACTTTATGTTCTCTCTCATGCACAAGTCTTTTCTTAGTGCTGATGTCATAACTCAGGAAGGTGCTGTTTTCGTTGGCCGAAGCTCTCCGGCCACCCTAACGAGTTACCGACCGATGATATCACCGCAGTCCTTCTACCGGGCTCTGATTGGAGAAGGATTTGAGGAGATGTAGTGAAGATTAAGGCCCAGCAGCGCTGGAGCACACATCCACTGACCTGACGCTGAAAAACTGCGCGAGTTACATAACCGGCTAATGAGGCGCTTATAACCTCTGCCTCTCAGCGCGGCTGCACACATTCAAGTATGTGTGTGTGTGTGTGTGTGTGTGTGTGTGTGTGCATTCGTGAAACCCACCAAGGTCGTTGTTGTTCATCATGGCGTTGGAGCCACGGAGACGCGGGCCCTGCTGGGTGAAATGATATCCAAACCTCAACAGCGTGGTGTTTTTCTCCAGCATGCTGGCTATCTCCATCTCCACCTTGTTCCCCAGTGGCTGGCTCTGCAGTTCGGGCAGATGGGTTAGGCACAGGTTCAGATCAAAAGGGGCAAGAAATGATTCATATCCTCTCCTTCAGCAAGAAAAAAAATGGACTTAATCAATCGACGGACACAAAAACGAAGTGAGGTGAGATTTGATGAATGATGAGACATCACAATATGATCAAGCACTACAGCACGTTGCATGTGCCCTGGTACCTGATTGTCAATTTTGAGCTCAACTAGTGTGCTGTTATTCTGCAAAGACTCGACCAGGGCCAGGATTCCAGTCCCCGTAATGAAGTTGGACTCCACATTCAGACTCTTCAGCATCGTGTTTACCTTCAGCATTTCTGCGAGGGCCTGGGGAAGCACAGGACAAACTCAAAGTGAATTCAAAAACATTTCCTTTAAAGCGATAAGTGAACCCTAACTGGGTGTACAATCCTAGGACAGCATGTTTGTATCGGGGCTCGTTAAAGAGAAAAAAGAAAAGGAAAAAGACTTACAAATGCCACAGGGTCGTTGCTCCTGGTTCCCACGATACTGAACCTCTCGACCACAGTGTTCTTCATCAGAGCCTCAGCGTATGCCTTCAGAGTTGGGATGGGGATATTCTGGGTTGAGAAAAAGACACAAATTACAAATATTCTTTTTATTCCCTGTTTTCCCTTTCTAAAGGGTTCTGTTTGTGGTATCCACTCAAAAACTAAAAACTTCAATTACGGGTTCACACAATCGCCACAGTTCCAATAACATAAACAAACTGCCTGGTTTAACAAAGCAGTTTTCAGGGAAAAGCTATTCTAAACTGCTGTTTCACATCAATCATACTGTTGTATTTGTATGACAATGACAACCTTTGTTTTTGTAATAGATAATACAGATGACACTGACTACTGGAGACAGTAATTGGTTATGCTCATGTGTAAAAATATACTGTGAGTCAGATTCAACACATCATACATAAGATAAATAATATTCTTTTCTTAGTGATGATGTCATTTAATAAATAAGCCCGTTACTGGGGGTTAAAAATCCAAAAGCCAGGGTTTGTTTTGTTTCCTTTTAGGCTGCTGTGAACAGGATTCTTTGATGATGTTCTCACCCTGATGTTGTTCAGGTTGACTTCCAACAGGTCAGGATCGTTCCTCTTTATCCTCATCAGTGTTTCCTCTACATCGGTGGAGTTTGGCTCTTCATCAGGGACTGGCTTATACTGTGCGCACTGGATCACACCTGGGAAAAGCCAAGTTTAGTATCTCTGTACCAGACTTGGTTTAACGGAAGAACCTGCTCTGCTAAATAGTCCAACCTGAGTCCATCTAACCTCATCATCAGTGCATTAGTATAAACATGACGTCTTTTCACTACTTGACACATCCTGATTAAAAGCTTTTGAGTTGGGCAGTTTCTAAATCTACTTCACTTAAAACTGTAAACAATATTATCTGGATAAATGATTGTTACAGTCTTACTACAAATGCTTTCATGAGAATTTCATGCCAAGCAAAGCATGGGAGTCCTTATTGATTATATAAGGGTCACTTTTCCCACAGATAGTCGTCAGATTAAATGATTCCTTTAACAGAGTCATTCAACAAAGTATTTTTGTGTGAAAAGCAGATAAACATTTCCATGATTAGGGAAATAGATCAGTTCTGCTGGTGGCACAGAGCTGGCTCTCTTTATGGCATAGTCCAGTTCACTTTCTGACTGCATTAGGAGAATGTATGGAGGTTTGTTAATTTATCTAACAACTGTTTTACTGCATTTTAACACGCGGAAAAATATATGTATTAGCAGGTACATTTTGCCAACTTATTTAACCAAATGCCCTCACCAAGTTTCTCTCTGTCAAGTGATTCCGACCCAATTAACAGCTAACTTCAGCTGATTTCCTGCATGGTGAGCCATTTTCTAGTGAGCTGTTATCTCTTAAGTCATCTTTACTTGTTTCTCAAAAAGCTTAGAACACATGTGTTCACATTTGTGTCAAGTGAAGCCAACAAGATTTCTCCAAATGACAATTTAGTAGCATGCAAATGTGCAGGTATGAATGTGCTTCACTCACTGTTGAGGCCCTGCTTGTTGACGATGGTGCTGCTGGCCAGGGCTTCGTAGTACTGCTGGTTACTCATCAGGGTGTGCATTCCCAAAATAGCTGGGAAAAAAAACAGCCGGACGACAGAATGTAAACTGACGAGAATCAACGTCAAACTGAAGATGAGAGTGCACAAATCCAAGTGCAAGGTTGCAAAAACGATGGGCCACTTTGTGGACAAAAATACTTGCAGCGGCACAAGCAAATCACACCTTACAAGGTAAGTTCTAAGATCGGTATCAGTATGGCCTCAAAGTCTGAACGATAACGTGCTCTTACTCGACTGACTGCACATCATTGTAATGCATCTTTTCTTCTGTCGACAGATTAACTGGTGACACCAACACAGTGGTGACATGTGCCGAAATTTTTTTTATGACTGTCTGCTTGATAAAAGGACAATGAGCTGTACAAGCAAACCAATTCATGGAGTTTCCCTTTCCCTAATGGAGAGATTATCAGCTAATAAGACAAACTACTTTTCGTAGTTAGCACATGCTGCCTACCTGAACTTTTTATGTGAGAAACAAAAGTGCATTTCCTTTATGCATCCACAATAATGGATAGAAATGTTTCAACAGTACTTTGAATTTAGGGCTCAATCAAGTCAGCACGAGTCACAGATTGTTTCGTCACTACATGGTTTTACCCATGCGATCCAGGTGACACAGCTGCATTTGACATCAGCAGCATTGAACTTGTTGAAACTTTAGGTCCACTGCATGAGCAGCAACAAGCATGCAAAGGGAATCACTGACAAATGACAGCATGAACATGACAGAGAACCACAGGCTGGCTCCAGGCAAACAGGGCGAGCCGTCAATAGATAACCTGGATGGGGTTCAGCTAATGGAAAGAGAGATCCAGCAGAGGTAGGAGAGGGGAAGAAAATGGAGAAACTTTTGGAGAGATGAGGAGGAAGGGTTGAGGGAAGATGAAGGGAGCACTAAAGGAAATGGAAAAGAGTTAGGATGAGGAAAATTGGACTTAATGAGGATTAGTTAAAGCTGAGATATAGTCTTTACATAATTAGTGAATACAGAGAAGATTAAAAATAGTAAAGACCTCTACATTTTAATATAGCCTGCATTACTTCAGACTAGAAATATAATATATTTATGTATTATAGTCTATACATATAACTATCAGCATGAATGATCTTTTTCTGTCTATTTCATTTGTCCAATTAGGAAATAAATGCTTTTTCAGTAAATCAATTTTTTTTTTAAATTAAACATGGAAATAGAAAATAACAGTAATGAAATAAAAAGAAATATATTCTACTTCAAGATTTAGATTCACAAATACACACAGTCATTGTTTACATGATTCTCCTGTTAGCAAATGTATAAAGTGTATAAGATGTGGACGAAGATGTGGCACCTGCAATATCACAGAGTTCTGCATCAGTAGCACTCGACAAGGCTTCCTCCAGTTCCGGCTCAAGAGTCACACTCTCAATCATTGGGTCCACATGCTTTTTAGGCACCCAGGCCTTTCCTGCAATCCCAGACCAGAGAGTTCATACACTGAAAACACAACATGTCTCCCAGTGGAGACGTCAACATCAGAGAAGAGCAACCTGACAGACACGGCTGCTTAGGATGGATTTGGGTGGAGGCTTGAAAGGAAATGCATTGATTAAACTTTAATAAATAATAAAGTGGAACTTTTACTTCTGTTGACTGGGGATTAGGAATGAAAAGAAAACTTCCCCAGAGGTGTTTTAGCATGTTTTCGATCAGATTGGATTTTTTTTAAAGCAACACCCACAGTGCTTGTTGTGAGCTGCATGATAAGTTCCCTCGTGAATGGGAATTACCAAAAAAAGCCATATGAACACGTGCGCTTTTACTATCTTTTTAACATTAAAAGTCTCAATCCTTTTCTAGTAGATACCATAAATGAAATAATAAATCAGCAAATTAGTCTGAAATATGTTTTCTAAAACAATGGACACTGACACTTTTCTGTGGACAGTTCAAAGGCAGTGTGAAAAAAATCCTCCAATGTCAGATAAATTGTAGTCACACCATTTTAACTTTACAAAGGCGAGTTGATAAAATGACCGTCATCTGTCTGTCTGTCTGTGGAGGCTTAAAAGAAAGGGGACAGTGCTTATATAGTTGCTGAGTTTCAGACAGACCGTTCCCGAGTGTCCTCCATTTGTTGAATTGTACAATAATGAAGAATTCCTCCACTCAGCATATGACAAACAAAGTGGGCTGTTTGTGTCAGAGTCTCTTCCCCACCTTCAATTGGACTTTTATGATGCTCACTTAAGGAAAATAGCAGCAGCCAAAGGCGGTAAGAAATTAGAGGCTGAGAGACCTTCTAAAGTTTCACATAAAGACAGCTGGGATCTCCCACCATCCATAACACACACACACCTCTGTGTCCGCACAAGGCTGGTGCCGGTCAGCTGACGGACCTCTGAGGACCTGATAAAGGGAGGATTTATGGAGATGACCCACAGTGTTACTAGATCACTGAGAGACCTAGTTTGAAAGTTTTTTTTTTCATTTTTGCCATTTTGGATGACCTATTTATCTCAAACTTAGGTACCCAAATGTCCAGGTTCCTCTTTAGCCAAATTGTAGTGTCTGTACAAACGAGAGGTTTGTTCATCCTTTTAGCTTTTAAATCTTAAGTGAAACAAAGAGACGAAACACTGATTTTTAAAAAAATAAAAGTAAACGTATCGATACACAACTTTGCCAGAGAAAAAATAGGCACAGGCTAGTCAGAAAGAATATTAGTAGTAACCAAAGTCCAAAGAAAACAGAAAGAAAACACCATTATGTACCTCTCTTCTCCCCAGTGAAGGGCACCAGGTCTTCTTTGTCAGGATGCTCTTTGGCCTGTTTCTCCAGATGAGCCAGAAGGTTGTCTCTCTGAAATGTTCCCGTTGGTGCTTTCTTGGTCTGGTCCTTCTGCCGCAGGCCCGCAGGCAACAACGCATTCTGCAGCCGGACAGAAGTGTAATATTATCATTTGAAAAAGTGGCTCCAAATACTTGAGAAATATTCCTTTATCGACTGTATACATACTTATGTGTACCTATAGCAAGAACTAGCAAAATATCCAGAGATACCTTGAAAAATATTGGATGTATTATTTCTTTAGCATTGCCTCCTCTTCAATTGAAATAAAAAAAAATTGAGCATGATCTTATTGCCAACATGCACTCATCAGGAACAACTGAGGCACTCAATCACACACGGGCTGGTTTTCCCCATGGCAGTAGTTCCGTTCTCCATTCAAGAATATGTGGGTCCTTGTTTTGATAAGTTTAGCACTGGGCCCTAAATGATGTCATCCTGACTGTTTTTCGAGCGGCAACTGGTTCTTGCTGGGAACTACTATTTTAGGCTTTGGACCAAACTACTTTATCTTATGATGTTCGGTACGTTGATAAAGGAACAAAGCCTCTTTTTCCGAGTTAAAAAGCTCACACAGAGCTACTAACATGGCTGGATACGTGTATTTTTTCAACTTTGACGGCAGACTAACACCACAAGATGAATAATACATATGAATAATGTCATGTATGTATAAAGATATATGCTATTCACTGGAAATCTGAAGCCGTACTGGACCAAGATCCATTTAAGGAAAGGATTAGCTCTTGGATGCTGCTTCATTTGTATTTTTAATCTGGTCGAAATACTGGTGGAGGCAGTTTTATTGCTTCCTTCATTGTAAAATGACAAAACAGACACTGAAAGCTCGCTTTAGGTAGACGGTGAAATGACTGAACAGGAAAAACACCACAGACAAAAGTTTGAATTAAGGCATTGTAAAATACATGGAAATACATTGGTGTACTATCTAAGTTCTGGTCAAGTAACTCCCTGTCTCCCTCCCTCCCTGTGCCTGCCCGCACAAGATCAGAACGTTTCCCGGACCATTAAGTTATATCCAACCCAAAGCAACATTTAAAACCAAGCTCTCAGGGGTGCTACTAATAGCTTCATATCTTATCTCAGCTCAGCACTCAGAGGCCACCACATTCAAGCGTTTTGTATAGTCAATTTAAACCTGCAATAACACGGGTGACGCTAATGTTTTTTAAATAAGAAGTCAGTCTGCTAATGAAAAATCGAGATAAGTCCCAAGGTTCAGTTTTTCTTCGGAGAAGTAAATAGCCGGGAACAGAAGTCTGTAAAAGGAAGGCAGCACGTGTACAAAGACAAAATGTTCTCTTCACGACTGTTTAAAATCTATTTTTCAACAGTCAGAGCACATCTGGCAGACGGGGATCTTCGGTCCAACGTGGGCCGTTTTTTCAGAGCCTTTACTGGAACTGACGCGGGACGCCCTGCTTACAGTAGGTTTCAGAGCAAAGGGGTACTTTACTGTTGTGTAACAGGTGGGGAGGCGCAAACATGGCAAGCATGCACACACACACACACACACACACACACTGCCCTCGCACTACGTCCTCTGTTTACGTCATGGAGCCCCTGCAGTCGCTCACTGCTGGCATCAGTCTCTCCATATTAACCCTACCAGTCATCCCCTTGGCATTGTGAGAGAGACTCCAGTCTCTTTACGAGCAGTTAGACATTCATCTGAAAGCTATTACAGCCACTGTCAGCACGTCGCCTCAAGATAAACCTCTGAGTGTTCTGTCTGCGCAGGCAGAAACCCAAACATCTGAAAAAGCGGCGCGGCGTCATTACCGATGTTTTCAACTCGCCGTAGCTGCACACGGACATGTTGAGAGTGGCGGGAAAAGACAGAAACGCTGCAAAGCTTTGGGTGTCATAATCGACCCGTTGTGTTGACTTCCCTCAACCTCAGGAAACCACACCGTTTCCTGCTCTTCATTGCTCATATTTCATGTGAGGTTATGACGTTAATTATAGCAGTTATTAAAAATATTACGTGACCACATCAGCTGTTCCACAGTTGGCTACAGTGTTAGCCTGTTACTGCAACAGCTGACCAACACGATACTTCCATCGCTGGCTTTGACCAGTTGCTATCTGGTTTAGTTATTCATCCAGGCATTTTTCTCCAAAATTGCATTATCTATTCGAATTTGGATGTAGCATTCCTTTACCAATCGTTGCCATACAACTCCAGAAATGAATGCTTTGTAAAATGTGTAAATAAAAAATATAATGCAATGCTTTGGATACCAGAAAAACCAATATAGAAAACCAATATAGAGCAATATAGACATTTTGTGAACGTTTTCATGTCATTAAAAATATCTATTCTCTTTTTGATCTACATTTACAAAGTATCCTGTCCTCTTTTCATTTGTAAATCAGGTTCATGGTACAGTGACACAGACACAATATAAACTTCTTACTGGATTAGACTTGTGCTGCCTGGTTTTGCGCACACAACATTAACATAGGAAATAAAAGTAGCGGCTTCCACCTTAAAACACTTTAAATGTCTGCTGTTGTGTCTCACTTAAAGGGTTCCAACAAGCCTATATCACCCCGTAACTCACCACACTGACAGCCTTTCCACCCTATGGATTTAGGGATTTTAAACTCACATCAGGATCGAGCTCCTCCAATTCATCCTCTAACCGCTGCAACTCCTCCTCTGAGAGCTTCTTCAGCAGCTCGTCCTCGTCTATGTCCCTGTACTTGTCCATCTCCTTCTTCAGCACCGACATCCTGAACAGCACCCCTGGAGAAATATTACAAACTTGAAGAGAGCTGGGGAGATGTGATACACAGATGGGCTAAAGGGTCGGGAGGCATGGATTACTCTGAACAGAATAAACATGTCAATACTTAAATACTGGACTCTGACAGTGTTTTCTTTAGGATACTTTCACTACATCTTATTTCTGTTTAGATTAGATCATTTTAAATATCATTACCACTTTTTACTAAGTTTTCTGTGAAGTTGAGTCGACAGACAGTCAGACAGAAGGCTCACCTCAAAACCCCCTCCAAACCAGAAAGATGGGACAAAGTGTTGAGGATTCTGTAAATTCTAAGATTTGGAGAAGGGAAAAAAAGATAAATCTGTTGATGGAAAGAAACAAAAGAAACCACATGGTTAACCGCTCTGAACAGATTAAAAAAAACACTGGTTTAATGCAAAGAAGTCCCTGTGCTAGACTAGAAGTTGGTGTTGTTCTTCCTTCTGACCGCGCTCACCTCAGAGATCCCCACCTCAGGGGTAAAGCAGCAGGAAAAAGGCAGCAAAGTGCCTGAAGCGCTTCAACCAAAGTCAGAATCCTGAAAGACAAAAAAAAGTATGTGAGAAAGGAGATGATTAGCTCCCATAACAGGGCAACAAAAGATGTGGGAAGTCAACTACCTGTTAATAAGTATGTCAAAGAATTTTTCTTTCTTTCGCTGTTTTCGTACCACATTAAAAAAATTAGATTTATTGTTTCCTTTTCTTTTCTTTTTGTGTTTTTAATCTGAGTCAGCTGCTCTTCAGTACGTTTGACTACTTTTTTCTCTTCAGTGGCAGTGAGGACATCTTGGATTTTTGTCCTGTCCAATACTGTCTGTTCAGTGTAACCCAACGGATCGACTTTGGGGAATCGTTTGTGGGTTTGTTGGTCACCAAACACAAAACTCTCTGCATGAAGGAGGTCTCGAAGCCTTGGGTGGAATTCATACATTAGTTAACAATGATGAACGATCACATGACAGCAGCAGTACCTTAGCAGAGCCTGCCCTCACCAAGTTATTAAACTCATAAATACTGCTCATAAATTAAGCGGAAACTGTCAAAAAAGCCAAAGTAGATGACATATTGGAGCACAGATGTAACCACACAAACCTCCTTTTCATAACATACATAAGCAAGTGTGCTTTGGCTGCCCTCAAAAGAAATGGGATCAAGCTTGCTTTTCTTTTGGTCTGCTTCCTCTAACATCCATGACAAGTTCCCAAATGCTTGACACGAAAAAACTGGGCTGAACTCCAAATTCGTCTACTGGAAGACACTGACCTGCTCTGATGATACCAAACAGACCCCCTGATTGTTTTTCCAAGGTTTCTGTGAGCTTCTGCTTCGTTAGAGGACGACCGTGAAGCACAGACCAGGGAAAACTGGAGAAGTAGAGCCAGAGACATCTGACCCTCTGAAACATTGGCACCCTCCTTCGTAAATCTTTCAAGCTAAACATAAAATTTTGCAAATTTAAAGAGCAGCAAAAAAAATAAATAAGTAATAAATAGATAAAAATAACACGGATCTCGGAGTGGTCTATAAATCAGCCCAGTAAACAGAGCAGGAAGCTAAACGACAGGGACTTTTGGACGTTACACAGGGAAGCTTTCTGCTGAATGTCTTCAAACAGCAGAGATTGTGGCAGCGACACTTTTGAGTCCACTAGCTGACACAAGCACCAACACAAGTAACGCAGCACAGTCCTGTGCTATCCAAATACATGAAAAAACAAAGAAGAATACCATTCAAAATTGTTTTAGGTCACTCAAATTTCCCCTTTTGCGACCGGTAAAGTATATCATATCTGCACATCAGTCAAAGTAGAGGTTCCCATTAAAACTATGAAAGGAAATAGTAAGAGAAAGTGGCTTTAAATCACGTGTAAAAAGAGAGTCAGGTACTTTCTTTCATTTGTAAGACTGGTACATTTTACATATCAGGACATCCAAGGAGTTGCTCTTATATGGAGAGAGAACTATGTGTATGAATTCAACCTCTGATGGGAAACTAATGACTGAAGCAACTTTTGCAGCCTGAACCTGTGTGTGACCCCATCACTCTCTCACTTACATGCAGATTAATTTTTAATCCACCCTCCCTGTTGCTGAGTTTGGAATAAAAGATTTCATTACCTCAGAAGTCAATTGGTAAATTAGTCAATTGGTAAATTGGTGTTCGTTGTAATATTTTCTTATTTTAATAACTACATTATTATATTTTAACAACTCTCCGTTGTAAATTACCTTTATTTATTTTATTACGCTGTAAATAACCTTTATTTATGTCTCCACTTGTGCTTTTTCCCTTTTTTCTGCTATAACTTGTTCATTTCCCCACTGTGGGATCAATAAAGAATTCTTATATTATATTCTATCTGTCATTTTTCCAGAAATGTGGCCCAGTTTTAGTTGTGGACAAGTTTTCACGTTTGACTAAAGGAAGTCTAGGTATATAGACTGGGTGATTCATAGGTGGATCAGCGTAAGTTCTGATGCTTTTCAGTTTTGGTGCTGTCTTAAAACACACCGGAATACCGCCTTTACCGAGATGACCATGCTCGCTGATGACCAATCAACCATATCTATGCTTGTGGTCTTTAGTGCTTTGCTGCTATTCCTTAAAAACCTCAGAAAGCACCTTTTTGTTTTGGTAAAATAGCATAAGGGCGCTCTGTAATATGTGTTGTTTGTCATTTAAGATTACATTGATCTTATTTTAAGACCAAAGGATTTGATCTTAGTACATATCAATGAATCCTTAGAATATAAACATTGCATTCTTTCATTTCTCATGCCTGTGTGTATCTGCATTGCAAAGGAACTGTAGCCTCCAGACTTGGGTAGAAAACAGCTGAGAGACAACTGGCGTCCCTGATCACAGACTCTGTGTCTCTTCTGCAATCAGGGCCAATCTTCTCTCTTAAGGAGAAATCCACTGTTACATTTTGGGTTTTTTCTGCACGTTTGAAGCAAAAAAAACAGAATCCGTCCTTCATGTTGTTGAGGACACCGGTCCTGTCTGTGCCCAACGTTATTCCCCCCTCCTGCACTCAGGACTCCATGGAGTCATGTATCTGTTCGGTGAGGGACAGGGCCGCTCGCTGGCCACTCGCTGGCCGCCTGGGACCTGAGCTCCGGCCATTTGTGCATTCAGCAGAGGTCAAAATGTCATCGGGTTTTTGTCAACGCTCCGTCTAGGCTTAGGTCATCGGAGGGCTGTTTCACGTTGGCTGCTGAGATGCATCAGTCAACCAGGAGGTGAACTGCAGACCTCTGAGTGCATTTGTGCACATTTGAGATGAAGCCCCAGACAGCACGGCGACAAAGACACAGTGAAGGTAAAAAGTAACTTGCAGGCCACTAATCGAGTTTGATTTATCCAGTGATCTGGTAATCATTTTAGTATACTTTCTATTCTTAAAGCAGTCTTCATGGTTTCATAATTATTATCATATTCTGCCTAAATGTGCAGATATGCTTTATGGAAACAGTCCTTTGTCTCCAAAAGGAAAAACCCTCATTGCCCTCATTGGCACTCACTGTATCCATGTCACTTTTTAAAGTAGCAAAATTTCTGTTGCTTATTTGACTGTTAATGTCCACAGACCGGGATTTTTGCATTAATTTACGTACCTCCTCCGGCGCTATTTATAGAAAATCGGCCCAGCTGGGTGACAGCTACGAATACTTTGACCAGATATGGTTTCCCCCGGAGCTGCCTGGAGTCGCAGTGAGAGGTCCGCTCCAGCGAAAGCGCACAAACCCGGGAATCCGCCCGCAAAACCCGGCTACACGAAACCATCCATGATCCACGGACAGTCCCGAATCCTGCAGATTTCAGCGTGAACAAGGTTCCCTTCCACAGGTCCCGGTCGGCTCTCCTTGGGCTTGCGGAGGCTGAAACTCATCTGCCGTACAGGGCAAAGTAAACTTATTGGGGAGAGATCCTCCTCCTCTTTCCCCCCCCCACGCGGGACTGCCCTGTCACTCCGGTGATGTCATGAAGTGACGCGGCGTCCATTATCGGACATTTAGACGGAGATGTATGAAACTGAATAAACAAACGTCTCTAACAGCTGTCTGCACGTGTTTCGTTTTTTTTTGTTTACAGTGGAAGTGCACATTTGCGTGGAGGTCAAGCGTGCCAACACTTTAGCTCGACTATTGTGAAGTTGATTTAATGCACACTTGTAAAGGCCCGGAAGAGATGGATGAGATCTACATTAAAAACACAGCTGATATCCGAGTTCACTCCCACCTGGAGAGGACTAAGGTGATCCGTTTTAGTTTAGCATAAGAGTGTATAATGACGGAGAAATTAAAAGTCTTCTGGTTTGAGCCCACTAGATGGCCATTTCAAAAAGGGATCACGAGAAAAATATGTGCAGAGTGGAGTTCTTTTGCTACATTTGTGTATTTTTCCTCCACACCTTTGTTGTGGAATTTATTTTGGATCTGCCCAACCCAAGAGCTGTATCATTTGCTTTTTTCAGAATGCCAGGCTCCCCATGATTAAACATATGACTTTTCTGAGGTATAAATAGCACCACAAAGGAAAAATAAATGTTTGACAGTTGCTTTATTTGCTTCAACAAGTTTAAGGAAATGAGGGTAACATGTTCCCATTAATTAAGCTTCCACAGCCCTGCAGAATGATGGTAGGCAAGGCCCACTGGTGTAAAACAAAAACAAAATAACCCACACCATTGCATTCATAAGGCACAGCAAAGATTAAATAAATGTGACAATAATCAGAAACACAAAAACATGCAACATTTTTTTCACTCAACTTGGAAAAAAAAAGGGCAAATGTGGTTTGACAGAGAATAATGAGAATGAATTTATCTATTCCTTCAAGGTAAGGAGGAAAAAACAGAACTAAAGTCTAAAGAAGTGTTTAAAGACTTTCCTGCTTTTCACCGATGAAAAGAACCATCAAAAGAACAGTTGATGGTTGAAATGAAAGTGGAAAGTCTGGCTAATCTACCACTCAGCTCGTGAGAACGTCTCAGACGGCTGAGGCCAGCTCGTCCCCGATGTCGGCCATGACCCTGTGAATCCAAAGGTCCCTGTCCTCCAGTGAAGTGTCCACCAGGTAGACGGTCAGCATGCGCTTCCACACTTCCCCTTTAACCTCTGACACGTCCTGCACACTCTCCACCTGAGCTACGAGTGCTCGTTTCTCCACATGATTCCGGAATAACATGGACGTCTCCTCTGACCACTGGCGATGGGTCACGCCTGCATGAGGGGCAGGGCAAGGAAAAAGAAAAGAAAACAAAGAGTACGGGTAAACGAAGCTGAGTGTTTGGATATCAGCAACAAGATGGAGGCACGTGGATCCGTGTTTTACAGAATTCTGCCTAAGCCACAAGTCTGTGACAGAAAATACTCAGTGCCTGCTTTGACTAAATGCAGATTATTCTTAAAGGAAACATTTAATAAAAAAAATAAAGCTAAATAAATCAATGTGTAGACAGCAAAACTGCAGAAAGGGACAAACTCACCTGCCAGTTGTGCGACAATCGCCTGGAAGGGCAGCTGTCTGAACTCCTCTATCAGAGGCTGGAACAGGTTGTCGCGGACCAGCTTGCGTTTACCGTAGTCCAGCAGGTAGACCGACACCAAACCGCTGGACAGAATCCCCTTCACCTGCACACGATGCCAGCTGCAGAGAAACACCATCAAAGAACCATCTGCCATGAAGTAACAGCAACCTGGTTGTGAGTCCTAAAACGACCCCACAAAGCTGAGGTTGGCCTTTAAGAAAGCCCAACACAGCCTGTTAGAGAGCCATTAGAACCATGAGTGAGCTCCATCTTCCCCCGCTGCAGCACTTTAGTCACTTACTTCTTGTCAATTTTAGCAGCGCAGATGTCTCCTTTCTGGATGTGCATGGCCGCTTTGGTGTTCTCTTTCTGGTTGTAGTAAAAGACCATCTCCCCCATCAGCACCGCCAGCTTATTCAGGTCCTGCCATGGCTGCAGCACAAAGTAGCCCGGGTGGCATGCCACAGACACAAACACGTCCATGTTCTCTCCGCTCTGCAGGGAAACGAGGAAAAACGGTGAAGCGCACATTCTGAAAAGGTTTGGATTATCATAACGCCAGAGTAAGATAAGATTTGTCTTCCAAATATGAAAGGTAAGTTACACCAAACCACATAGTAAAAACAGCCTGTATTGACATTTGTATTATTACTGCAGACAAAAAGCTCCAAGAGCTCCCTTTATGAAGGGTTTAACAAATTCTAGTTTGGTAGACACATCATTAAAAACCTCACATTCCAACAACAACTCCTAGAAATGAATCATTTTTAAAGAGCATCACACACCTGGGGGAGCTCCAGTGGAGGAGGCAGCGGGAGTGACTGCAGCTCATCTTTGTTTGCTTCGTCTCCCTCTATTCTGTGACAGGTTTGGGTGGAGTCCGTAATCGTGGTGTTTGGGAATGATTTCCTCAAACTCTCAACAAGAGCAGTGACTCCTGAGATAAACCCAGTGTGAGAGTTAGAGACTGAAAGTGCTATTCTCTGCCCCGTTTCCCTTTGCAGGTGCATCATTACTCGCGTTGGTGCTGCCGGTGTTGGCGTTGCTCATCTTCTGCCACAGCTCTGACTGTGCCAGCTGACGGTTGATGCTCTCGTGCAGCTCCTGACCGTCGCCCCCTCTGAACAGGTACATAAGGACCATCTTCTCGCCGTTGCACTCCTCGGTTTTCACAATCTAATACGAATGAGTAAAAAAAAAAAAAAGCTAATGAAAGCAGGAACAGCGATGGGCCAAAAGTTTACAAACAAGGCTGATCCTTTCAGTGTTGTGAGCTGTTAGATGCTGTCTGTCACTCTTCAATATATTTGACACGCTCTTACTCGGATCTCTAAAAGATATGTTTTTCTCCTAAATCGGTATCTTGTTTTTCCAGCAGAGGTTAAGCTTGAAGTTTAACAGGTTCTAGCCAAGATAGGTGCTGTTGTGAGATAAGGAAAGCAATTTTTTCTTCATCAGTGAGCGCTCATGTTCCGACACCTTGATGAGTGTGATGTGTGTGTTTTAACACTTCTGTAACACAATTCATATTTATACATCATTCCTTTTATGCAAGATTCTATTTTAAACAGTCAAGATTTGACAGTCATTTCGTCTTTCCAAACTAACTTTTCGTATACGCTACCTTCATTTTACAGTCTTCAGCTCCCAGAACAAGCTCTTTGAGCCACTGCAGGGCTTCGTGGCTCCAGTCTTTGTCTGGAACAGCGAGCTCAGCCAGGCGACATTTAACCGCCTGGAGAGAAAACAGTTAGAAACGTTTACTTGTGCTGTGAAAAATACCATTTTAGGCTAAATATTTTAACCAGAAGTGGTTGATGAACAGTCTGTTCACAGACCACTTTAAAGAACACTAGCATTATGATATCAGTTGCTTTTAATCTCAAGTCATTAGTTTTCATTAAACTACAGATGAATTGTAAAAATAAGTCAAATTTTCTGAATAATGGACAGGATTTACGTGTCCATAAGAAACCGACCTGTGGAGGGATGACAGCGAAATCCTTTAGAAAGAGTGGAGGAACCTCTCGAAGATCAGTGATTTCTACAGTTGCAGAAATCCCAAAGTCAATGAAGAGAATCTCTATCACTCTGCTGCTGAACATGTTGGTGATCTGAAAGAAAGCAGCACAGCACATATATCTGCTTTAGATGACATTT
Source organism: Menidia beryllina (assembly GCA_013363375.1). NCBI lineage: Eukaryota > Metazoa > Chordata > Actinopteri > Atheriniformes > Atherinopsidae > Menidia > Menidia beryllina. The sequence continues at coordinate 1,837,872 of JABUIW010000078.1, forward strand.
CAGATGAGCAGGTTTTTAATATTCTGTACTTACCTCTGCTCTGGCCCACTTCCCTTTGTAGCGAGCCAGACAGTGCTTCCCATAGAACGGTCTGGACACCAGGAACTCCGAAGTGACCTGGCAGGGACAAGCACAAGACTAAAGTGACTGAGGGCTCCCTGAATTCCTCTGATGAAAAATGTTAAATGAAAAATATGGTGAACAGCTATGGACGCAAAGTTAGAGCAGGACTGACTGGACACACTCTGCTGTAATGTCTGCCTGAGTCTGTAGGAACTACAGCTGAGACGTGACATTCAGTTATCGTGGTTAAAGGGGCATGTTTGACATCACAGAGTGGAAGGAAGCATCAACTTCAACATAACTGAAACTGACACTAACTTGTGTCTACAGTATTGTTAGTGAGTGACTTGAGGATTGCGTAGAAAACTGTGTGCCTATGAATTTGTTTTAGTTTAGAAATATTCCATAACGCTTGTGAGATACAAGGTTTAAGCAGCATTTGCATTCTTCCAACTACAAGCCCTCTATAATATTTACTTATGGGGATTTTTTACTGAAGCAGCAGATGATTCAGCCATCACCAGAGTTTGATTACAGGGAAATGAGGGTTGTGGAGTTTGAAATCGTCATAGCACATATAAAGGGATACAAACTCATTTTTCCTCTGTGCTTACAGGACTTACAATACATGTGAAAATGAACTATGTCTACACACTGCTTTGCCGTTTACCTGTGAGGAAAAATAAGCCTCTGTTTCACCCAGTAATTTTCTCAGTCTTGCGGTTCCTCGGCATGGTAGCTGGCAGAACATGGTGCCATCTGCACACACATCTGTGACAGAGACGTCCTCATATAAAACGTTCCCCTGCAGGAAAAAGGATTGATGTCAGACAACCGCGTACCTCAGTGGGCTGAGAAGTCACCACTTTGATTCAAACTGAGCTACACATCTGCACATCTTACCAAAAAACAAACAACGACTGACTGCTGTATTACAAGGCAGTAATGCGAGAAAGGAACAACTGCTCCACCCAGAGGGAATGCAAGGTTGTGATGGAAAAGTTAAAAATGTGACTTATGCTTCCTTAAGAATATGTATTCATGTTAGCGTACAGAGTGAGGATTGTTCATCGACTTGTCCTGCAGAGCCTTCAGGCAACAGGAGTTGATGTTGACGTCCTCTTCCTGCGACGTATCATAAAGTACGGCCACAGGAATACGGTTCTGCTGACATGGCTCTAATATTTCCATCAGCAGGATCTTCCCAACTACTGACTGATCTAAGAAGGACAGCACTGAGGGGTGGGAGCTGAATGCCTCCAGTCCTAACAGGAGGAAAACAAAGAAGGGAGACTTTTTTTTGCCCTTATGCATTACAAAACAACAACCCCCCCCCCAAAAAAAATAAATAGTATGTACCCGCTAGCTTAACATTATTAGCTTGGAAGGGCAAAGAGAGGAAGTCCTGGTGCAGCTCTAATAGATTCTTCCCATCAGTCTCCACAGAGAAGCCATGATCCACATAGTACACCTACCAAAGACACAACAGGCTAACCTCAAGGGTCGACACAGCACCTAGGTATTGTGAACTAAGATGACACTTAAAAAAGTGAGGAAACGGGATGAAAACTAAGCAAAATACCTCGACCCGTTGGGAGTTCAGGACTCTTAAGACTTGTGCTCTGGTCACGTCGTCTCCTTCCTCCCCTCTGACTGCTACCAGCTGACCAGCAGCGGGACGAGCCACAAGGTGCTGCGAGCCACTTTGGCTGTAGAAGGACTGCATGAGATCCTCTATTGCTTCTTGGGCGTTAGAGTAGTTCTCACCGACGTATCTAAACACGGATATATTCAAAAATTTTATAGCACTCTCTAAAATCATTAACATGGGTATTAGAAAAAAACAAAACAAAGACAAATAATGCAGTGCTGACAACTCTAATATGCCTCAGAGGGTTACCTATTTTGAAAAGATAACTATCTAAAACACACTCATGTTTACTAAACTATTTGATGTACCAATGTTTTGAATCTGGGATTATTTGTTACATATCCTACTTCGGATGACAATGACGAAATTCACTCTTGTTAATGACATCAAGTCCAATCCAATAGAAAAAAGGACAAAATATGTTCTCTAATTATCTACATTAATCAGGAACCCTCTGAATAAAATGGGTTTAAAATGCACTGGTGCTGTAGGGCATCCCATACCAATTATTTTCTAAAATTCCCATTTCTGCTATGCAAAACAGAACAAAAAGCGGTAGATAGTTCAAAAGAGGAGAGCCAGCAGGTGGATTGCAGGTTTTGAAAACAAAATATTTCTCAGGTTTTGTGTGTTTATTAAGCTTGCTTATAGAATTGAGGTAATTGCTTCATTCTGTTGTTTTTTCTGTTTAAAATCTAAAACTCGAGTGCCACACCTTATGGTGACGGCGTTACCGCTCTTAGCCTCCGTAACCAGCACTGAGGAATACTGTCCTGATGGGGGCTTCAGAGGGGGTGGAACCCGGGAACCCAGGACCTCCAGGCCTGACGGCAGAGGGCTGCTTTTGCACTGCTGGCTGTCATGGCCATTCCCCAGGTACTCATCTACTCGTCTGGACTTGTACAAGATAGCCTGACCACAGGACAGGGAATCAGCAAACACACCAACATGCATTGACGTTAGCATTACAGACAGATAACGCAGGCAGGACAGGATCTCTTGAGCTCTACGGATGCAATTATAAAGACAACTGATGAAAATGTCTGTTTTTGCCCCATTAAAACTACACACTCCAACCCCCTACTTATTACCTTTTAAAAGCAGAACAGATATAAGGCGGGGGCTTTTTTTTGGCCTGAAACTGACACATTTTTCACTTTGTTAAGCACTAATTCATCTAATCTTCTTACCTTCGTCTTGTCCCTTGGACAGGGATACTCAATGTTACACATATCTAGCAAAAGGGACAAATTATCCAAAAGCTGATCAGGAAACGGCGTCTTGTATGTGTCCATGAACAGTTTGGGCAAAGCGTGGGCCCACAGCCCGTTGCTGTACTTGGAGAGAAGCTCTTTTATTCTCTGACGAACCTCAGCTGATACAACAGCTGCAGATGAATTTGAGGAAGGACAAGAAGCAGGGTTGACAGCTGGCGAGAATGTGGCTTTTAACTGAGGTAAAATGTCATGATGAGGTTGGGAGGTGGAAACATTGGTTGATGCTTGGAAAGTCCTGGAAGTGGGTAAAGTGCAACTGTATTTACTTCCATTGCGGGCACTGACTGCAAGATTGGCACATTGAGGCAGTCGCTGAGGCTGATCTGGTTTCTGGAGAGGGCTTTGTAATGGAAGCGGTGACAGCATCTGGCCAGAAGATGTGTTGGCAGCCTGTGGAGGAAAAATGAAGGTGGGCTGAGCAAGGGGGCTTTTTGGGGAAACTACTGGTTTAGAAACAGTATGAGGTGGGATGGTTGGAGGAAGGTGTTCAGCTGTTGAGGGGGACAGGGGCGTGGGAGTGGGGAGACAGTTGGACACTAAGGGTGATGCTGAAGGGAAGTCTGTGCTTTTTAAAGGGAGCATAGAAGCCATTGAAGGCAGAGGAGGATAGATCAATTTGTCAGCCCGGTTGGTGAAGGAAGGTGTCTCCACCTGTGGGACAAAAATAGGAGACTTACAGTGCAAGGAGAACATCATGCAAAACATTCAGCGACCAAAAAACAAACCTTTGAAAATGGTTTCACAATTGTATATAAATGTAAATGAAAATTACAACAATACCATAAAAGCGTTTTGTAGTTAAAAGTTCCTTTTTCTGATTCTTTTTTATTTTTAAAACGCATGGATGCTATTGTCTTACCATGCAGATGTGTGGCCACCTCTCTATGTCTGTGAGCGTCTCAGAATGGAGCTTCTGATTGAATGTTTGACTGTAGACCTCTGACAGCTTGGACACCCACAGTCCATTGGGGTACTTCTCCAGGAGCTGCTTTATTCGGCTCTGCACAAGCGTCACATCATACTGACCAAGCTGTATGACGAGAGAATACACACGCGTGATCCCATGTGCTGAACAGCAAAACAGACTTTGCATTCCACTGGAATGTGACTGTTTGCCCTAATACCCTACATTATGTCTCGACCACTTGCATTCTACTAGTAAATATCAATATAATATGGACAAGAAGAAGAGCAACTACAGACAAAAAGCCTCCACCTGGGATTCGCTGGGTCTGGAAACTGGCTGTAGAGGAGTCTCTTAAAAAATGCAAAATGAGAAATAATGTTAAGTTCTCAAGTTCTGATATTAAATAGTATATTATTTTTCAAGTTTTCACTCACCTCTGAAATTCGTATTTGTGGAGTTAACCAAGCACGTCTGTCTCCTGGTGACAACACAGTCTTTTATGACTAAAGTTCTTTAATAAAAATCAAACAGGAACACATTTAAATCTTATATAAATGTTTAATGTTATTTCAAAGCTCAGTTGTACATTTTCCACAATTCTATTAAAAAATTGACCACATTGTCAATTATATAACAATAGGGAATGCTTTGGCTTTCAGTGACATTAAAAGTATGGGCAAGAACTTGGTAGAAATTATTCAACTTATAAAAACTTTCCTTAAAACACTCAATGCACAAAGGTCTCCACTCAAGCAGCGATAAAGGAGTTTTGAGTTGAGATGTGCGCATGCATTTGCCCACAGGTTTACCTGTTGGTTGTGAAATTCTGCTTTGCAGCTGGTTGTCTGTGTTCAACTGGGGTGATGGAGCTCAACTTCTGATCCAATTGCCTGATTTTTGGGAAGAACACAAGTAGTGTTCACTCCAGTTTACAATAAACACAACTTTAAACAACCAGAAATTACCTAACATCTACCTATAGTCTCCTGCAGCACTGCAGCCACCATGGGGTCGATAATGGCTTGGTGGAAAATTTGTTTGACTTCTTGCAGATGGTTGACGAAGAGAGGACGTTGGTCTCACTAAGGACGTACAAAAAGAAGTCCAGGTCAACCTCAACTTTGGGGAAATGGAAAAAAGTTTAGATGGAAAGAAAGTTTCTATAGCAAATAAACTAAAGGGTAGGGGAAGCAAAATTCTAATCCTTCTGAAGATATGTAATTTTCTTACAGTAACAACAGTATACGTTTTTCTAGAAAATAACATATTATTAGTTACATCTAAATGTTTGACAAATCCATCTCTAATTTTGAATGAATACGTACATATTACATTGGACCACATTACCATAAAGATGACTAAAATATGTCCTCTCCTATAAAAATGTCATCTCATGTTACTAGACATCCAACTGTGATTTAATTTTCCCACTGATTTTGCTTACATTGTTATTAAAAAAAATCCCTTTTTCATTCATATAAATACTGTGGGTATTGTGGCTCATACCATTTAGCATGTAGGGGTTAGCAGGTCTGAATCTCATCTTGCAGTTGACGACTTTGGGACGACCAGATTTCTTAGAGCTCCTCTGTTTGGCAACCAGCTCAGCAATGTGAGCCGTTTCTTTGCACACGGCAGCGAAGCATTTCAGCTACAGAACAGACATCAGCACTGTTACAAACATATAAACCTTCCTGTAAGTGTTAGAGACTTTCTAAAACCACAACAGACTGGAGTGCCCCAGTTCTTTGTCGATCCTCCTAAGCAGCGGAATAGGGATGTGGAATAAAAAAAGAAAAACATAAGCCCTCGGCTCCAATGGGACCAGCTCTCACCTCACCCATGTAGTATTCCAGGTGCACAACAGAGGGAATGCTTCGAAGGTAGTCCTCCAGCGTTGAGAAGCCCAGCTTCTTCAGGGGGATGCTCTTTCCACACAGTGAGCTGTACTCCGACTGGAGGTTTGTTAAAGACACGCCACTCTTGCTCGACTGGAGGACAGATCTCAACATTTTCTCTATGGACTGGCTATCCGACATCTTGGTAGACACAGACTGAGATGGAAAAAAACGGCATTATGACACTAAGTTGCCCGATCCCATCAGCCTCCTACGTTTATTTGACATAATTTGATGTATATAGTTTGCCAGAGATCAGCTTCAGATAAACGGACTTGGTGATCGGCATAGGACATGACAGCCTCTAACAGACATGTAGAAATTTCTGGAGGTCATATCATTCCTCCCCTTTCGTGCTGGGACTGATGCACCTTAGTTCCATATTGGTGTCATGTGTGAAAGTACGAAGGCCAAATTGATATTTATATGATTAATGTCTACTACCTGTATGAAGAAATAAGTTTGGATCCATTAAAGTAGTGACTTCATATTCAGATTTTTTTTTATCAAAACCCCTCTGAAATGTCTCTTAATTACGACATTTAGCCCATCACTAAACTGCATCTATGCTCACACAAAAAGGAAGAAGAAATTAATTGTGTTATTGAAATGATTCTGTCCAATTGTCAGGAAGATGTAAGGTTGCTAACCAGCATGTGCACCGTTTTTTAGTGATATAGCGGGCTGGAATTACAACAGCAATATGTGACATCTTTATGAACTAATTTTGGACCACACTTTTCTGAAAGAAAACAAAACTTCCAGTATCCTGTGGGTGTGAGCTAACGGCTAAAAGTTAGCCTAAAGTTGTTTGAAGCTAGGGATATAATTCATTTCACACTATCTGACCGCACTTGATTTTTTTGTTTAACCAGACCAAACTAGTAGCACGACCCAATTAAATATTCACAAATTTTAAGACCACTTTTCTGAATTAAATGTGAAAAGTACCTGTCTTATGTAAATCAGCTAGCAACACGGTGGTTCGCTCTTCTGTGGTCGCAGAAAAACTGAAACAACCGTTCACGCCCACGAGTTCAAAATGTCGGCCAGTTTTACCCCAAATTCAGCAAAGGGACAGTTTTTCATTAAGGGTTACTACATAGCTTACAATTGCCTTCTATAACCACAAAATGTATGTAGTTGGACTTTTATAGAAAACGTACGTTGTCGTGTCAAACAAATATAGACAAATGCTGCTATTCCAGAAATGTTAACCTTACGATATCTAAAATAAAAAGTGTCTTTCTCTTGAAGTGTATCAAAACAATTATCTTGTTTTACCCCTTTTTATGGTTTTTACTCATATTTAATAGAAATAATAAGACTTAGGTTTTAGGCATTTCTGAAAAATAATCCAAAACATTAAAACTCAGTTAACCATAATGCCTATGGATAAGAGTACAAACCATTCATAATAATCTACAAAAAGCATGAAAACCATAATTTGTTCACCCAGTGTGTTAACAACCAAGTTGATACATTTTTCAAAAAGTGTTAAAAAACCTTGCTAGATCGCTATAGAGTCCATTAAACATGATTTTAAAATAAAAATGAGAAAAGGGTGATTTGCATTTAGACCGTTCCATCATTTATGCTGTGACTGGTAAATTACACACTCAACAGGGTTAATCTGGCACAAGTCCTATAGAGTTTCTTTTTAACAGTCTTCCTCTGGTGTGATGATGATTTCCGGTGGTGCGACTATTTGCTGACTCTTTGTTTGCGAGACCATGGCCCAAGCCTGCACAGCAGACTGACAGGCCGACGATGATGATGATAGGTGTTGTTTTCTCAGCAGGATTAGATGGGGGTTTTTCAGTAAGGTGTACAGTAATGCCCACCGCCTCCTGGCACGGTTATTCACAGGAGATGCTGAAATGTAAAAGCAACAGGGAAACAAAGTTGAGATTGAGCCTAAGTGAAAACTTAAAGATTATTACTGTTCATGAACAAAAGACTCTTCAAACCTGATTCAGAATTTTCAAATGAGGAGTATGTGGGGGCATTGTGCTGCTCCAGTGTTTTGGAGACCAGCAGCCGGCAGAAACACACCATGACTGGATTGTTATGGTAGTGGTCGGCAAAGATCATCCCAATCCACGTACTGTACCCTAGCATGAAGTAAAGTTAGAACCGCAAAACAGTTATGAGTTGACACAGTGCTATCTTATGATTGAAAAAATAAAGGTTGTTGTTGATGCCATATTGTGGTCGTTTTTATTATTGTTGAGCGCATGCCAAAGACACACATTTCTGGCAGATTTTAAGCATACCTGCATCCATGGTTTCATATCCCCTCTGCATTATAGTCCGGTCTATGCGGGACACCAACCATGTTCCAACCACAATACTAAACAGCAGCCTCATTATGCAGGTGGAGATTCCCATCACCACGTTGTAGTAAAAAAAGAAGTAGTTGAAGCAGTGGAATGCCTTCCTTGGTTGCATGAGAAGGAAAAATTATATTTTGAGTAAATGTATCTAATTTGAATCAGCTCAAATTTCGCTATATTTTAATATTAAGAGTGGCTGTCTCACTGAGGACAGATCTTAATGTTTGCCTTTACTCCTTCAGTGAAGTTTCAGGAGGATGCCCGAGTTACTTCAGAGTCTGTTGTTAAAGTTTTGGGCATGATGATGATCCCGTAGCTTGCAAATCAATAACATATACCATTTACATTATCTTAAATTTACCAACCTGTTGTTTAGAGCCAGTGGCTTCTGTTTATCTGTTGGAGCCATTTTATCTTGAAGGAAAAAGACCTGAACCAGAACTACTTGGAGGATCAGTAAGCCGACCACCAGCCCAATAGTTAGACTGAGAGAGACAAAAGAAATGGAAAAACTCAGCAGGTGTTACCACTTTGCAAAGTCACACATTGAGAAGCCTCACATTATTATTCCCAGGTTTGAGAGCATGCTGTGTACTTCTCCCCGCTGGATAGGTAGAACCAGTGCATAGACCAATAGAAGAGCAAACAGAAAGTAGACAAAATGGACGATCAGGTACCCTAAACAAAAGAGATAACATGTCCATCCATGCAAATAAATACCAATCTGCAACAGAATCAGGATTCCTTTTTGATAACAACCACAACTGTTTGTTGAATTATATCAAGACAAAAAATTTGAATAATTACATGAGCTTTATCTTTTTGACTACTGTACGTTTTTTGGTCCAATATTCTATCACTTTAATCTCCAAACCGTGTTATTATGTTGAAATAAAATATCCAGGTGTTTGGATCAGGAAAAACCTACCCCATAGTGTAAAAGCTATTTGCCATCCAGAGTATCTTGCAATAGAGGCCTGTGAAATATAACAATTTTTTTTTACATGTCAAATGGATCCTAACAATAAAGGTGACATGCAAAGGCATACAAAATTGTTTGTGCGTCTAAATAGCTCAAAATAAAATTTAAAAAATGTATTTAGATATCCTGAAATTGCGCTTGATACTGTAACTGAGTGGGTTTTACTTACCACACTAACAGCTGACTTAGGGATATGAAATTTCTCAGGAATAAATCCCTTTTGTCCTTTCCAAAGTCTCTTTAAGTGTTTCCTTAGAAAACAGTTAATGATGTAAATTAGTGTAAAAAGTGCAAAAAAAAACTGTATACATCTTCATATAGTACAAACCATATGAAGGAATTTGCATCTGCTTTGAATTTGCATTTCGTATAATCTATTTTCTACCTGTAACAAGCCAAGATATGGAAGGTGTAGGCAACAGAGTTGAGACTTGCGAAGATTGTGGTGGCAAGCCAAGACCCTGGGACATACATAAAAGAAAGAAAGGAAGAAAACCCAAATGTACTAAAGGACATTGATAAAAACATAAGAAGGAAGACTGAATTAGCTGCAAATACCCCAAATGCTTCTGAATTTAGGCTTCAAAAGCCATAAGCGCACGCTTCAAACTTTTTCGGAGGAACAACTTACTCCTGGCCACATCAATGAATTCCTCCAGCTGTGGTATCATGTATCTGAGAGATTCCGTCTCATTACAAGAGTTAACCAGCTGTTTTAGTGTGTCCTTCCAGTGTTCTATTTGGTGAAAGACATCATCACTGATTATGTAGTCAGCTAGTGTCATCTAGAAGAACGCAAAAATACACACAGACACAGATGTTTATATGCACAACACATAAAAAAAAACATATACATTGGGCGTCACTGCAACATAAGGTAGGATTTTCTTTACCGTGTACAGGCCTATTAGAGATATAACCACAGTGCCTATGATCCTGCTGGGAAACTTGAAGTGGGGATCCCATTCATACACTCGTCTCTGGAACCAGCTGAGGCGTTTACTGCAACACAGAGGGTGAAAACATCCGATTCATGTGTGTGTAAGCATGTGCAGCTGCAGTCCATTCTGTACAGCTTGTCCCCCCAAAAAGCTAATCACAGTTGTCAGTGTTCTCTTATAAGCAGTTCAGTTCGTCTTTATACAGCTTGAGGTTCCATTATGTAATGATCCTGTCCTGTCCATTTTACAGAGACAATGAAAATGTGTGTGATCAGAAAACTCCACTTCCTGTTGGATTTTACCTTATTCGATTACAATAGTTTCTCTTTTCTTTAAAAATTATTTTTCAGGATTGTTCACTCTTAATCCTATTTGTTGCTGTGTCATTGCAGAAACTACATTACTAGCATTTTATCTTGCTGTATACCATGTTTTTTACTTGAAGAATGCCTCTGGGCCAGTGACAGCTGGAATAGATACCCAAGCAGGTTCAGAAAAGATTTTTTCAAGAGAGGTTGAAAGCAGTAAATAAGCCATGGCCTCATTAATATATGTGTAGCTGTGTTTGTTTACCTACCTGTGCTCAGGTTTTCTGAACAAACGCTGAACATGCTGTGTCAAGTGTTGTCCAGCTTTTTCTTCAGGGTCCTGAAAGGAAATTAAAAAAAAGGTATAACACAATTTCTTTCTAGAGCCTAGAAAACTGAATGAATAGATTTTAAAAAGCATGCACAAAATACTAAACAAAGACATGTGATATGTAAAATCTTGTGCAACGCTTTCCCAAAACTACAACTTATTCAACATACTGACCTCTGGTTGTAGTTTCAGACGTACAGAAACATCTTTAACCAGTATGTATATAAATCGTCCCAGGAGGAAGATCAGCGAGAGGATGCAGGGCCACTGGGAAATTATCTTCTGGTATTTACCCAGAGGCTTTAAAATCATAGACACAGCCATTAATTTATCATTATCACAAAACACTAACAGCCATTCTCAAAATGATGTGTTTGCAGGATCTAATATAATTTGGTTTTGGAAACCCCTTAGTGTGATTACTTGGTTGTACATATGATCAGCTGCCACATCACGCCTTGTTTGATACCCAAGTACTGTACCTTACCACTGGGACAGGTGAATGTATCCCATGTAGTGACAGTAATCCTACAAACAAAACAGAATGGTCTTTTAAAAAAAATAATTTCCTGTTGCATTGTCTTTACTGGCTATGATTGCAAAAGTCACAAGGTGGTGAGCATGTGCTGCATGTCAATGTTTACCAAGAGAGAGAGTATAATATTCCCAACACTGCCCCGGCCGTTCGGAATGGTGTGGACAGACAGGCAAAAAAAGGGAAGTACGCCAGACCCACTTCTAAAGCTCCGACCAGGTACACTATAGCTGTAGCGAACAGTGAAATAACATACATTGAGAACATGCTCATACGTGTTCGAGACGACGATCACAGAGAACAGGTTTGTACCTCTGGCCCAGGATGGGAGACTGAAGGGAACATAACTTTCAGAGAAGAGCAGTAGAACACTGCTCGACACGGCACCAAATGCAAATCCATAAGACCAGCGATTGCTCAGGCTGCCTATGGTGTCCAAAGGCCTGGGGCACAACGAGGAGATAAGAGGGAAGAATCTGATAGTTACACGTTGTGATAACCTAACCTCAAGTATCTTTTCCCTTTGTTTTATTTCATTATTTTTTTACATCATCTTTAACTTACACCACAATTGCAAAACGTCCCTCCAAAAAGGGCAGCCTGTGGTCGATGGCCAGCCTCTTGGCTCGCCTCTGGAGAAATGACAGCACTCCTGCAATCAGCACCTGACAGAAAAGATATCAGAACATGAAACAAAAAAAACTAACTCACTCAGCACAAAATGGAAAGCGTCATGTGTCAGCTAAGCGTCAGCTACCATTTATGTTAAGGGAACACAACATGGCAGCTCCAACCTCAGAGATAAGTGATATCTTACCGTTGATTCAGGAGACATTTACACCCATTTGTACCCACACATACTACTCATTAATCAAAGCATTAATCCTGGTATTGTGTGGTCCCAGTTCTTTGTGAGCCTTCATAGAAATGATTTAATTTATCCCACACGTCCTTTTTGGAAAAGACACCGAACCGTCTAGGTCCCACCACTGTTGGTTAAGGTTGTGGGTTGTGGGTTCATTTGTCATGCAAGAAACAGACGTGATTTTGTGTGATTGGGATTTGACCAACATATACATTTTTAAAAATAGAGGGAAACATATTCCGTGAAACATGACTCACTCTTTTGTGTTATAGATTGAAATGTAAAATTCCAGGTAAAAAGAGAAAAGAAAAAAAATCTACTTACTGCTGGTATGAGCGAGAGATGCAGAAAAAGTTCCACTGAGATTTTACTCTGACAATCCTCGATTGCAGAGGTTGTGGAGTTTCTGAAACGGCATGAACACCAACTTTAATCCTCCTCAATCCTTGAAAGTTCCTTAGGATAAAAGCATCTACTCGTTCCATAAATGTAAATGTAATAATCTAATATAACAAATGGGGGCACAGAATGAGTAGTTAAACAGTCGAGTTACATAACCAGGTCGCATGTTAAAGGGAATGGAAGAGTTATATTAGTGTCTACAATCAGATCTAATATATAAAAGGTTTGCAAGGCATTAACAAATTTCAGTTTTCAGCTTCAGTTTTATTTTTAATAGAAAAAGACAGCGTGATAGGCACCGTATCGTATTTTTCTGACATTTCTCTGAACTCAAATGATTTGAAGTCCGTACTTACACGTATTTCTCTGTGTTTCTTATCATCATTGATAAGTCAGCTCACTGATGCCGAGAGAGTCTGTATTTCTGCTCCACTCAAAAGAAAGGAAGTGAATGTGGATTGAACTGGCTTCTCCGTTTCCTGGTTTCAGTCATGTGATTCTTTTGACCTTTGACCTCAGGGAATCAACAGTTTCTACCTTTATTTTCAACATTCTCTGTTTGTCTTTTTCAAGCGTCGTTGTTGACATACTGTACTCTTGAGCCCGTCCACATGCCTCTCTCCTCCAAAGCAAACACGCAGAGGCAACACTGGCCGCCGTGTTACTCGGGATATGGAGCATAAACAGTGAGCTCACCCATCGATATGTGCAGCTAATCATTTACGTACACTTTCCCCTCGCTGAGGAAGGTGATGCTGCATTTTCAAATTCAGTGAAACAGTTTTATTACAGGCATTTATGATCTAGATTGTTTTACTTGTCATGCCCTGATGTGCATTAGTTTAACTTGCTAAATTCCTGTTTGAAGAGGCTTGACACCCCACAGTATGAATGTCAGCTAGAAGTAAAAGGAGTTTTCTGCTGCTGAACTGCAAACTGTTTAAGTCAGAAGGCAAAGCCCATATACTTTCTTATATGACACACCGTAACAGCCCTGACCTTAAAATTACGCAAGTTTATGTTAGCAAAGGTGAAATTGAGCCCTGATCAAACACGTCCGGTCTCAGAAGTTGTTGTTCTAACTGATGGGACTCAATAACAAGACAGTTTTGAATCTTCTGAAAGTGGTCAGTCACTGGAATTTTACACTGCAGTCTAATTGAACAAATATTTTCTACTCAGAGCATAAACCCAATTCAGATATTTTCTCAGTACTCAAAATCAATCCCAAATAAGTAGAATAATGAGCTGCATATGCTTACATGTTATCTCAATTTTTTTGAGATACTGAGCAATTCTCTGTCTAATACACTTTTCTGACCTGTATTGGTCCTGATTATACAATGAAAAATAAAACCTAAAATAATTGCTAAATCATGTACCACCAGCATCAGCAGCTGTACATTTCATTTCAGATAAAACTAAATCGGACGTGGCTAGTGTTCATGTGGATTTTATTTCCCAGTACAGACGAGAGTGAGAAAGATCCAACTTTTGTTCTTTGTCCATCCCCACATCTACTAAATGATCACAAACACACTGATATTTGAATGTTTAACTCAATGACATTTATTTGGAGCAGCTGATGTCCTCCTTTGAGATCTTTTTTTGCTTGATCCTGATTGGCCACTTGGTAATCACCAGCCGTGCACGTCAGCAGCTTCCCTCTTTCATGACCAAAATGTCCATCTTGGTTAATCTGAGGAGATAATCATAATATGACATGACCTTGATTCACTTTGTCTGAGTTCAGCTTAGTTTAGTTCTGTGTCAACATGAGTAAAAAAAGAACGAAGCAAGGCACTCTTCTGAGATATCAGGCTTGTTATTTGACAAATTGGCGTACGTTTGTCTCTAAGCAGATGAGAGGAGAGGAAAGTAAAAATGATCAAATCATTTTATAGATAAGTGGAAAACTGGCAACCATTTGCACCAGCCACTTAAATTATTTCACCACTAGAGGGCAACATAAGCAATTTATTTTCTTTGGTCAAAGTCAAATGACTTATGGTTGAACTGTTGTGTGAATGCCAAGGGTGTGAAGCAGCTGTGTGTACTTACTGTCTCTGTGCACAGAGGGTACACTCGTTGCCGTAAGTGTTTCCATCGCTGCCACAAACTGGGGCGAAATTCATAGGGCACGCAACTATCTCCTCCATTTCAGGACAGGAGGGCTGCCAGAAACAGACATGTTCTAAGTTTTAAAGATGCATAAATGAGAACGATTCTCTCTGTGTTTGTTATTCTGAGAATGAACACAGCATATGACAAAACATGAAAGCATTTTAACTCTATAGGTTTCAAGGAAATAGATCCACGTCACCTTTCTCATGAATCCAGACTTGACCGCTGCATCTTTAAAACAAGCAGACACTTATTCAAATCAAGGATACAACAATCCCAGTTTGCATGATAAAACATAACCACCAAGCTCATGTACCCGCACACTCTAGCTACTCCTGGCTTACTAAATTCACTGCACTGAAACCAATAACTTGACAGCAGGTTGGAAGTAGAAAGAGGGAACTGCTAAATGTGATATCAAATTAAGATATTCCAGTCTGTAAAAGCATGAAAATAAAGAGTAGTCCATGTAAATCACTGTCGAAGAAGTTTCTCTCTGTATTTTTTCAAATAGTTCAGCTGTCTTTACCATTGAAAACAAAGCTTTAAAAAATTATGCCTAAAAGCAGCTTCCACTCAAATTGGTTTTCATGTTTACCTGTAATGACGCAGAGGAACAGCAGTCCCAGCAAAACAGCTCTCCCGGTCATGTTGGGTGAATAGCTCAGAATAACAGATAAGTATGAGTGTGTCTCTGTTTAACTGGCAGATTAATTGCTTGTGGGCGTGTATGTGTGTGTGGGAACGGAACAGATAAAAACAGACGGACAACCCCTTACAGACTATAAATGCAAACCTCAGCACACAGTACACATTCACACACACACATACGCACACACAAACATTAAATCAACATATTCTTTATTTGATCAGTGGCTGTGAACTTTAAATCACCATTTTTTCTTCTGAATGTATCAAGCACACAAAACAAAGGATGACTAAATGAGGAGTCTTTTTTTTTCAAAATGTATGAATTTTATTAATGTAAAGAGTAACTATGCACAATGAATAACAGACACAAACAACTTTAATACTTAAAAATGTAAACAAATAATAACATTGAGCACAAGAAGAGAAATTTCCCCTCAGAACTGCTCTCCATTTCTCTATGCATGTCTCTACTGTCTGCTTTTCACCATTTCACGTAAGCAATTTCTCTCTATTTCAAGTTTGTAACTATTCTTTTTTCCTCTCTATTTTATCTCAATCACATTTTTGTTTCAGAGCAGAGATTTATTTATTTATCTTTTCTGTTTTACGTGTACATCTTTACTTCTATTTAGTGGAAACAAAAGGCTGCTAAGCCTATAAAGTGCTCAAATTCTTTCAAAAAGAAGAGTTTCGAAGGACAAGGATCAGATCCTCAGTTGGTACGAGATAACAGTAACCCTTTCCAAGATTTGCACAAAACAGAGCACCTGCAATGATGACCTGTCATCATTTTCAACCCTGGATGTATAATTGTTTTGTTTTTTTTGGAATATAAAGCATTGCAAGCACAATTCTTGTGGACATGGTCCTCAGGTTCAATCTGGCCAATTGACTAGCTCTTCAAAACAATTGTTGGACATATCTCAGCCTCTATGTTTGTCTTCTGTGTGGCAGTTTAAGGATGTGGACAGACAAGATTAGAGTTTGGCAACAACTCAATAGGACAGAATGAATCTGCAGCCAGGTTAGGATGAATGAGAGAACACACCCGTTTTCAGGTCTCCTGCTGTCCTTTGAGCAGCTGACAAAGAGAAGTTTTATAACTGACCTGATGGGTGATTCAAAGTATAAGTTTAACTTTATAAAAAATGTTCTTCCAGAAGATCATGCTGGTTGGTCATAGATACACATTCATCTCCTTTTGGCACAGATACCTTTATCTCACTTTACTGGTAACGTCACATTTTGCTACTATACATAACATCCATATTTGTTCAGTTCTGATGTGTTCCCCTCATGCCTCCAAACAGGAAGTTTAGAAAACTGATTCAGTGTGTATACAAAACCAGATTAGGATTTTCCTACCTGCTTAACATAATTTTGGTTCATTGTATTGATACACGTGTCAGTAATCTGACAGAAGGTAAGCATAAGTCAGTCCCATCCATTCTTTCAAATGTGGATCTGTAGACATGCTTTGACACACACACACAAAGCGGTGATATTCAAAGGTGTGTGGCTCAACTGAAAGCATGCAGTACATAGTATAATTCCGTTTTGTCTCTTTAAATAAAACTGATCAGTTCCATTCAAAGACGTCCGGATAAATAAAATCAAACCAGCACAGGAGACTGCACATCTTGAACACACATCAAAGAGTCACGATTTTTTTGTGTTTTCATTTTGACAGAGAACTACACATTTGAAAATGTTGCAACTGTTGGTTTTTTTCTCCATTGTGTGTGTGCTTGGATGCATGTCGGTATTGGTCTAATACATTCCTTGGCAGCCTACATACATTGTTACAATGGAGTGCTCAAATGTTCTCCCTCCACTAGTATAGGCACTGAGCTGGTCAATGTTAAGGACACCATAACGACACATAGAAAAGTGTTAGTAATCTGAATTGTTACCCAGAAACAAGGAGAGGACTCTGTAGAATAACTGTGTCTCTAACATGAATTTACTAAAAATGAATCAACTGAAGATTGCACAGACTTTTTTTTTTGTTTGTTTATCATTATTTTCATTATGAAACACCTGCGCTTGGTAACGAGGAAAACTTGACCTGAATAAAAAAGTCTCTCAACAGCTGGCAGTGAATGATCCACATGATTTTGTTTTCCAACTCGGCAGAGTGGCATGTTTGCTGTCCCACAGACTACCTTTACTACGTTGAGAAATTGGGATGAACCCTTCACAATTTCTCCACCAGTCCCAGTACACATCTTTAACATTGAGTAACAATGAGAAACAACCAGACTTTCCAGTCGAACACAGAATTAAAATCCTGTCCTTGCTTGAAGTATCTTCTTTCTTCCAGTCCACCAAGTGAAGGAGAAGCACCTGTCTTCAACCCTCACGGGAATATCTTTTTTTATCTTAAATACACTTATATATATGTGTTGCTTGCATTGATTTGCATTGAGTTTTTCTTGTTTCAGTGTCAGTCATGATACCTGCAGTCCTTGCCTTAGAAAAAGGCTGTGCGCTGAGGTGCAGGCCCACTGAAATGATAACAATTAAAACAAGACTAAAAAGTAGAAATAAAAAAATGAACATAGTTTTTCTCCTCCACAGATCTGTGGTCCATATCTCTTATCTGTGGGGAGTGTGGATGAAGCATAACAACTCCCACTAATGGATGTGGAATCAGACGCAGCTCTCCCTGGTCTTGTTGTCCGTGAGGAAATTATTCAGCTGGGAAAAGTCCACTACAACTGCATCCCGCTTGCTCAGATGGATATCTTTCAGATGGTCCTCATCACTTTGGTCCTTGGCAAAATTTACAAACACCTGGAATGAGGAAAAAAGGGGGAAATAACATTAGATGTAATGTAATTTACAGTCACACTCATGTTCATGAAAAGAGCTTTAGTTATGGTTGCTTACTTGGTCTAAAGTGGTCTGAGTGACAGAATAGTCCTCTATACTGAGTGCGTCTTTGTTCGTTGAGAGCAGAGAAAAGATGCGGGCAAGGGAGGTGAGAGATGAAGGAAGCTGGTACTGAAGCATGTTTCGATGTTTCTCCTTCAGAGTGCTCCCTGGTAGCTCGTGTTCAATGAACTCCATCACTGGCCGAAGGTCTGGGTCTGGCCCCGCCACTCGAAGGATGATGGTGTATCCATCACCAAACCTGATCGCATCAATCACACACAAACATTATTTAACATATAGACGTAACTTTTTGTTCTGGAACAGTTTAAGCTCAAATGTCTGTTACTGTCAATTTCATCTTCATTCATTTTTGCCCACACAAATGAGAACATTGCAGATTAATTTTATGTCATGAGAATAAGAAAAGAAAGATAACATGTTTGTGAGTTGTGAGAGCTTTCGTTGTGTGTGCCTACCTGTTTTTGAGATGTTGCACACTGCCCAGACAGCGGAACCTGCCGTTAACCATGATGGCCATCCTGGTGCACAGTGCCTCACACTCCTCCATACTGCACGAGCACGAATACAAATGAGTTAAAGAGGTTTCAAAGTGGATAAACATAATAAAATGTCAGGAGTGTATTTAAATCAATTGGAAAAAAAACTAAAGAAATATGTTTATATACTACACAGTCAAGTCAAATGCTCCGTCTAACCTGTGGGAGGTCAGGACTACAGATCGTCCCTCTTTGATGATACTCAAGATGGCATTCCAGAGTGCACGACGGGCCTTCGGGTCCATGCCTGTCGTTGGTTCATCCTGTCAATAGATTACAGACAATCAGCCGCTGCTCAACAGATTTCAAGGGGTTGTCGAAAAGTAATGAAATTTAAGTCTTTGTCAGGCTTTGGGAAAGTGTTCTTACTGACCAGAAACACAACAGGTGGTCCTCCAATGAGGGCGATAGCAGTTGACAGTTTCCTCATGTTTCCTCCGCTGTAGCTGCCAGCTGCTTTGTCCACATATTTGACCAAACCCAGCTTGCGGATTCCCCACTCCGCCACCTAGTGGGGGGGACAGAGTTATCACAAGTGTCAGTTTTTCCCTCTGGAAACTCAAGAATTTGACTAAAATGCAATTCTTATTCGTATGTCTTGTGTTTCAGTTAGATGTTATGAGAGTAAATATACAGCACTATGTGCATGCTGACCTCACAAACTTCCTTCTCAGGCACCCCTCTAAGGATAGCATAGAATTCGAGGTGTTCTCTGCCAGTCAGCAGGTCATTGATAGCATCAAACTGAGGACAGTAGCCCATGTTTTGATGGACCTCATCAATCTCTGCTGTTACACTGAAATGAGAGAAAATGCATAATAGGAAGTTAATTAGCTTTACAGTGAGAAAAATCTGATTTAGTATTTTGAGTGCAACCGTGATCTTGTCTCATATTTCTTACCTCTTGCCTGCCAGGTAGGCCTCTCCACTGGTGACTATGGAGTCACCTGTCAGCATTTTGAAAGTGCTGGTCTTGCCTGCTCCATTGACTCCAAGCAAACCAAAACACTGAAGGAGAGGAACAAAAGATTTTATTCAATCTTGTCCGATACATGTGAAACTATATTGTGGTTATATGTAACAGTTTGATATGTACCTCTCCGGGGGGAATGCCGACACACAGCCGATCCACTGCTGGCTTCTGTTTCCGCTTGTAAATCTTGGTGAGCTGTCTCAGTTCCAAGATGTCCGACTGTCCTCCACCACTCAGGATCCTCTGTCGCTCTCTCGCCACATCTTCATCTTCCTCTCCGATTGGTTTCAGATGGCTGATGGATGATCTGTGGAGTGACAAATATGGGATGTCACATTTCAGACAGACTTACAGGAGGTAATAGCTCTAAATTCAATCAAATTTTATTTACACAGCGCCAAATCACAACAGTTATCTCACAGTGCTTTCAGACCCTACTCTGAAGCTATTTACAGAAGCCCAACAAAGGCAATCATTTTTCTATATGTAAAGTTAAGTATAAATCAGTCAGCAGTTTTGAATATTGATGTTTTAGGAGAGGTGTGACATGAAGAAATCACATGTTTTACCAACCTGGCCTTGAAGCAGAAGCGGTACTGAATGAGAACAGTAATAGAGAAGAAGATAACTCCCTCTATGGCCATGGCAAACAGGTTCTTTCCCACCATGTCCCAGGCTAGAGGAGACCGGAACCTGTTTTCACCTACAACAGAACCAAACTTTCTTTAGTCTTCATTGTTAAAGCAATTAAAAAACAAATGCCTTACAAATGGTCATGAAGTTTTTCTTGTACTAACCAAATCTCTCCAAAGCATCTGCCATGGCCTGATTCTTTACCATGTCAATCAGTCCTCTACCCAAGCAGAAGTGAGGGAAGATGAGGAACACATTCTTTAAGATGTCATTGATCCCACCGACCTCCTTTAAAACAAATCCAACCACATAATTAGTTAATTTTTCGACAAAAAACAACAAGAACCACAATAAACACCTAGTGATAGTTACTTACATTGCTTCCAAACAACTCCAAAACAAATGTGGACACACTTCCATTAATTCCTATCAGTATATTGACACTAGTGAGAACCACATAGGCTGTGCTGGGGATCTTAAAGAAGAAGGAGGCTGGGTACATCAGAGGGGTGATTGACCATCTGGAAAAGGCCAAAGTATAATTTTAGATGAGAAAAGGCTTGACAGATTTTTAAAAAAGAACATGGCGGCTGCCAAAGAATCTAAGCATTTCTCCAAATTACCCGTAGAGAAGCAACAACAGGGCCAGCACTGGCAGATTGGTGGAGGAGACGTAGGCATCTTGTTGGAAACACACAAATATTATGATGACCAGTGTTGCTGGAACGATGTAGTTACACTGGAAGGCAGACAAAAAGAAGAGTGAGATAGAGTCTACCATTTCCTATTAGCAATTCAAGATTATGATCAGGAACATTATAACTTTTTTGCATTAGAGGGGTGATGATTGGGAAATATCTTACCATATCCCAGACAAAGTTGGCCAGCCAGTAGAGGAAAGGCTGCACTCCACTGATGAAATGCATATGTTTGGCCTTGTTCACTCTCTCCTGGATGAGGAAGACCACGAAACTGGCAGGGACAAAGGACATGGCGAAAATCACGCAAATCGACACCAGCACATCGACCGATGTGGTCATCCTGGGAATGAGAAAGGGAAAGAAAACAATAAGAATCAGTGGGAACGCACCAAAGAAAAGGTCAAAATGATTCTTTGCATTTTGCATGATCTCCTACATTCGTTGTAGTACTCACAATGCGACTTGCGACAACTGCTCCTTGGTGAGATTCAGAGGATGATTGTAGGCAGTTATGCCAAACTTTGCCGGGTCTTTTCCAGTTGGCAAACTCGCACGCAAGATGGCATTGTTCATCACATTAAGGAAAGAGCCAATACTGTGCCAGCCTTTGTTGTTAAACCAGATCTGTAAGAGAAAAGGTTGATTTCAGGTATAGTTTCTCTGCAGACATGCACACTTTGAATATCTACAAGATGAAAATACAAAACAGAAAGTTATTTTACTAATATTCTCTTCATTCTCTTCAATTTGTTTACAAATGAAAACATGAATAGATAAGGAAAAACGTAGGCAGCAGAAGCTTGTTTTCACTTTGGAAAAAAATTGAAAAACCTGAAGTGGGAAAGTGCTTTAATTAACAATTGTCTGTGTGAATGTTAGCTAACCTTGACGTTATTCTTGGAGTCCAGTCCTTGGACAAAGCTGGAGAGACTGCGAAAGAAACGATCTGATGCCGTTCCCTGGAGGATGGGTAAAGCAGAAAGGAGAGACACAGAGAGATAGAGAATGAGGATAGTCTTCTTTTGCACATGAGTAAATGGACTCTGCCCACCTTTGGATCTAAAGTCTAGAATTACCACTTCTCCAAGTTTCCACATATAAACACTATCCATATTCCTTTAAACTCTGACTAACTCAAACCTGCTCCTCGATTTAAAAAGTTACTGCGGACCATTTGAGTCAAAGAGCCTATAATAATCTTACTCTCTCAAGATGGAAGCGTTTCCTCAGTTGAGCAATTGCCACGTCAATTTCATCTTTGTGGGAAAGAACCTGGGAACTCCTGGCACCCAGTGAGAATCCACCATATCTGTTATAGAAAGAGTTCAGCAATTTTAGTCAACTGAAAGTCAACTAAACGACATCAATATCATTTTCAATAGAAAGAATTACAGATGCAATGTGTCTGATAACATACCTGAACTCATTGACCCAAATCTTGTTCTTCAGACTGTAAGACAGATAGACATTATCAATCTATCACATATGTAAAACTATAAGTGAGTGATTATCGGAGATGACATAATGTTAGAAGGAGTCTTACCTCTTGCCAATGATCTGAGCATAAGTTTTAACCAGATAGTCTGACACATTTCTTCCCGTCAGGTTCTGCAGAGTATCTTTATCACTGATCCTCATCTGTGTGCATAAACAAGCAAATTAGTTCATTAATGTGCACTTAGTTGTGTGCCTATTTGGCTAAATTATGTCATAACTGGATCTGGGTTTAAATGGAACATTTGTCACTAACCTGTGGTGGTGGAAGTCCACCAGCCCCAGCAGGACACTCGGGCAGCATTCGCTTGCGCCCACCACAGCTGCATTCACACAGGGGTGATGGATTCTCCATGGTCCAGTTTCCTTTGTCAAACATATCCGTCACAGACTGAGAGACTTCAGGCAGCAACCAGTCATCTTCAACTGCAGTACAGGGGGTGTCTCTGCAGGCAAGTGGGAGAAGAGTTGACATTTTCAAATAGCATGATAATGTTTTTTGGTTTACAAAAGTGGTTTAATGTGTATATCTACAGACTATATGACTGTTAAGTTAACTTTTTCCATAAATACTTACGGTATTGGCTCTCCTTTCATGCAACGGGTTCCAAAACCTGGCTTTTCTATCAGAGCTCCAAGTAGTTTGTTGGTGTGAGGGTCTTCAGGTATGTCATTACTGCAAAGACAGATCTTTGTCTTTAGTTTTAGGCTCAATGGCTCAAACTTTAGAATTGTCTACAATCATGAAATACACTTAATACAAACTAGACACCACTAAGACATATGGTTTAAAAGTCCCACTATGAAAGTCTGACGTTATAAATCTTTCAAACTCCCTTTCACCCCTAGGCACTTACAATAATAGGTGTGCTCAAAGCACTTAACCGCACTGTTCTTGGATTTAAAATACTTTGGAAACATGCAGACTTTGCCATGGTTATGTAATGTTATACATTTTTCATGCATTATGAATTTGGAGCTCGGAAAAGGAATACGTTATAAAAAATATATGATTTCTCAGTTCTTTTCCTGTCACAGGAGAGAGTGATCTGACTGAGGTTGATTTAAGGTAAAGAACTGCTCTTCTGGTTATTACTGAAATGAGAGTCTGTCTGAGCTGTGGGGAAGGATGTCTCACCTGATGAAGCTAAACTGTTCTCCGTACATACTGGGGTGCAGGGCAAGACTGGGGTACTTTCCAAATGGAGGAACAATCAAGCTGAATGTGAGGGCAATGCACACAAACACTGCTGGAAGAACAATCTGAAAAACAGAAAAATGGAAATTTTTTTATTTAAAAAATGGACACAAATTAGCAATCAACACTTCACTGCAACACTTCCAAGTCTTTGATAGCTCTGCATGGTTTGTGGAAAGACCTGCCTGGAGCCGATTGAACTTTAAGTAAAACCAATACATAAACAACAAGTATCATTTTACCTGTGCAAAGAAGCCTTTCCTGGAGCGGCGTGCGTAGAGAAATCGTTTCCATAGCAGTGCAACAAACTGTTGTCGCTTCAGACTCCAACCTTTGACCTGGTATGAACCTTTGCCGTCTGTTCCGCTGAGCCAGTCGGTTTCACGAGATTCTGGATCCAACAAAGTGATTACATTTACAACATGAAATAGTAAGAACTAGTTCAAAATACCTAAACGCAGTTCATTTTCAATGTGATGTTCCTAAATATTTGACTTTTTTTTAAAAACTTCAGATGAGATCCAAACTAAAAGATCCTAAGAATGGAAGCAACAAGACGGTTGCTTTCTTTGTACTGCATATTTGGTAGTGCAGTTCTACCTGGATCACCTTCAGAGTCATTGAAGTCAAAGTCATCCTCTGTGAAGGGCTTTAGGCAGCTCTGGTGATCTCCAAACGCATGACGGCGACGAGTTCTGGTTGGCACGACTCCATCTGCAGCATCAGAAGAGTTGATGCGTTCATTTTAATGTGCTAGCTTCAAGTATAGATTTTATTCGAACATTCAGGGCTGTCTCACAATAGATAATCTATATTTTGGCTTTCATTTCTCATTAAAAAATTCTGATCCAATTTCTTTCTTTAATTTCTCTTACACACTCACAAATGAACACTATCAATTAGATTTTACAAACTCATCGTGAGTCATAAATCTTACCTGAAAGTTCAACAGCATCCACTCCGCTGTCTTCTGCCACTTTCAGAAAAATCTGCAGTGAAAGAAAGTCGATAGAAACAAAGGCTTTAATAAGATCAGATGTAACACTACACAAACACTCCTGCTTCAGACCATGTTGTCTGTGAAATGCTGAGTGCACTCCTTGCCTCTTCCAATGTAGTATCAGATATTCCGTAACTCGATATTCCCAAGTCAGTGAGACGGTCATCAAGTTCATGGAACAGCTCCACAAAAGCGCCATCTTTTGCAGACTGGTACGGCAGGACATAAGTGAGTTCATGGCCGAGGTCTTCCACCAGGCGAGCTTCTGGGACATGCTTGAAAATTACATTGGAGATGAGGGAGACATCTGTTCGGAAGCAAAAGCACAAGCAGAGAAAATAGTTTTTTTAAATTTATATTGTGAATGTGAATTTCATTTTATTAAAGTGTTCTGAGCGGTCATCAGATCTTACCAATGGTGGTGGTTTCACTTTCTGGTTCACTGCCCAGACCAGCATCTGAACTGCTCTCCGATACACTGTCCTCCTGAATAAATTAAATCGACTTAATAAATCTGTTGATATACGGTACCGAGAACACGCTTTTTGTACGTATACACTGTGTTTGAGAATCGTAGGATAGGAAAATAGCTGTGGTCTGCTTTTTATCCTTTTACTGTACCTTTTCTGTTTTCTTGCTGTAGGAGACTGTGCTGGCAGAATTACGGCAGGACTGTAAGGTCAAGTCATAGTCTCTCTTGACTAAGGTCAGGTAGTAACCCGTGCCCAGGTGAGTCTTCAAGAACAGTGAGGAGCCTACACAGCACAGCTTGCCATGGGAAATGATGGCAATTCGGTCACCCAGAATGTCAGCTTCATCCATGTGATGAGTGGAAAGAATGATGGTGCGGCCTGACAGACATGGCAAGAAAATACCACTTTATTTACCATAACATGCTATTTACAGTTGTACAGTCCTTCAACCTATGGCCTCAAGTACTTAATGTTCAGCTTGAATTTATCTGTATATTTGAATTGCATTAGAATGTTATTGATATGATTTGAACTTTTTCAAACCATCACATAAAAACAAAAAAAAAAAATCCAGAAAGGGCTTCTATCAGTTTCGCTTACCTTGTCTGTATTTGAGCAGCAGGTCCCAGATTCCCCTGCGAGCGTAGGGATCTACACCAGCTGTGGGTTCATCAAGAATGACAACCTTCGAGCCTCCAACAAAGGCCAGGGCAACTGAGAGCTTCCTCTGCATCCCACCTGAGAAGACAACAATAAAACTTAGGTGACTGGCTCTTCAATGCGTAACACTTTAAAGGTTACATGCCCTTTAGTGGTGAAACATACAACACTGACCTGACAGGGTGTTCGTACGGGACCCTCGCTTGTGTGGCAGTCCAACATCATTCACAATTTGTTCCATTTCAGCTTTAACCATTTCCTCTGGAAGCCCTTTCAAGCGACCATAGAACCAAATATGCTCCTCCACGGTCAACCTGAAAGACAGCCAACCACCAGATCACATAAATACCAAAGCACAGAAGGATAAAAGTTCACTCTATTTCTTAAAACCTTCCAATACTAAAAACATACATGCTGAAAAGAACATTGTGCTGGGGGCAGACACCCAGATTCTGTCTGATGGTGCTGAGCTCAGAGCGAATGTCTTTCCCGAGGATGTAGGCCGTGCCAGACGTGGGCGGGAAGAGTCCCGTCAGGATTGACCTGTTAGAAACGAGGAAAGGAACCAGAACACAGACCCCATTTAAACTCCAGCTGTTTGAGACTTGTATGCGCATGGTAGATGCACAATTGATCATGTGCACATCATCTTACATGGTTGTGGTTTTGCCTGCTCCATTGTGGCCCAGGAAGGAGGTGATCTGTCCTTCATAAAACCTCAGGGAAAGTCCATCCACAGCCAGCTTGTTTCCATGACTGTAGACCTTAATCAGGTTTTCAATGTAAACCCCTGGTTCAATGTGGCTTGGCTCCTCCTCAATACAAACAGCTATGAATAAGAAACTTTATTAGTCCATGGTATTTTAGCAATAAACAGTAGTATGTATCTTCATCTAAATGTGTTTTTTAAAAGCAATGCAAAAAAATTATTGATGATTTCAATATTCACCATCGTTGCCCTTTGAAAGGGGGGTGGAGATATGTTTATTTTCTTTCTCTCCACACCAATATGTCTTCGTAAAAGGGAAATACCAAGGCCTTGGGATGCCATACTGACCTGTAATAGAATCAGTTATTGTAAAAAAAAGACTTCACAGTGCTTGTAAACTTATTATCTATGTCATGGATTTTGCAGATAAGGGAAGGAATATTCTAACTGTGGACTTTCGAACAACTTACCGGGGAAAACCGCTTCAATGTACCAGGTCATAACTCCATACAAAGCTGCGTCAAACAGCATTAGACAGATAGACGTGGTCAGGTTGTAGCTGTCCTCCTCCAGAGGGCTTGCAAGTAAGTTTGACCACTGGATTCCCACACCTTGCTCCTCAAACAGGGCAAAGTATTCACAGCCAAAGCCAAAAGCCACTGGAGACAACAGACTCTGAGAGAAAAGCAGGAAATAAATATTTTAGTATACTGAACCCAGTAATGTTGAGTATACTGAAGTGAGTAATATGAAAATCCTTTCACATACCACAACAATTTTTGCTCCAAATCCGACGTAGTCTTGCCAGGCAACACAGAGAACGTAGGGCAGGTAAAGAGTGAAGTATATGATGCCACCGCAGGCTGCTGCCAGGTTGGCACGAGAAAACAGGGTGCTGATGAGAAAGCACTGCATAATGGTCACCACGCCAAAAGATCCCAGGAAAAGAAAAACAACTCCAGGGTCACTGTAAGGCAGCAAGTTGCCCATCTGAGAAGAGAGTCACACAGCAGAAAGAGAGACAGCAGAATTATTGGTAAGCATTTAAAACAATTTTGGATATTGATAGAAAACAGAGTCACTATTAAGTTATACTGTGAATATAAAAGATTGCTATGCGTGATGCTTGTATGTTTTATTGTTCTTGCCAACGTGACAACATTTCTGCGTGATGACAAATAGCTCATGCACGGGTGCATCCTCGTGTTTGTGCCGACACCAACCTTCAATAGCATCACCAGCAGGCCGGCGCTGATCAGCAGTGGGATTAAACTGCTGATGAACCAGCTGACCCACAGAATGCCGTTGTTCAGTCCCATGATCCTCATGGTCTCCTTTAATCGGGCCTCTTTCTCGTACACCACGCCCTTAATGATTATGGCGACTGAGTACATCCATGCCAAAGTCATGAAGAGGGGCATTGATCGACTCATTACTCGCAAGAAGCTGTGAAAAACGGTGAAAAAGAGTTAGCAACAGACCTGCTGCAGCGCCTGTGAACATAGCCATTTCTGTCAGCAGAACAGTGACTCACATGTCATCAACATAGCAGGGGTAGGGCATCTGCTGGATGTAGATCCCTGTCTTCTCTCTTGTGCCAGTGACAGCGCGGATAATTCCTTGTTCAATGACATCCTGCAGGTAAGAAAATCCACCCCAGACGTATCGCAGATCCTCAAATGGGTCTGCCCTGGGACCAGGGTCCCAATACCTGCAAGGCAACATGAAAATTAACATAGTCATTATAAATCTGGGTAATTAACTAAATATGTGTGAGAAAAGAAGATGTCTTGTTATAAAATGAACTTACCCGTCTTTAATCTTGTTGGTCCTCTCCACGTTATCGATGTCCATCCGGATTTTGTAGTTGACATTGGGTGGCAGGTCAGTGCTTTTGCTGTGAACTATGTCAGGAAAGACGATCCCAGCCCAGAACTTCTGGTTATCCAGAAGACCCATAGACTTGTTGACCAAATGCTCCTCGTTCGCTACCGGCTCCAACTTGTCAAGGTTTACACACTGAAGAAGAAGCAATGTGTTAAGGACATCTTTCAGTCTGAGAATGATAACAAAATAATGTTTTTCAGTAGACCTCAATTGTCATTTTAAGTTTCTTTAAGTCAGAATTTTAAGTCAGAGATGGAGAATCAGGTATGATGTAAATTGTTTCACATGAAGTACTCCCAGGAAGTCTAGGTGTTGGAAGTCAGTAATTAAGGAATTAATGATTTACCTGCTGTAACAAACAGAGGCATTTGTTTTTTAAAAAGTAATTACAAAAATGCCGTCAACACGCAATCAATTTTAAGCGTGAGATACGAAAACAATGTCAACTGTTAAAAAGTCATGAAAATTCCAGCTCAACAACTATTATTCAGAGGCAAAGAATGACCATGAACTCTTCCCTATTAAACTGGATCATGTGCCTTGGATGGACACTGAGTAACCACTCTACAGTTGTATATCTGACTTGTTGAGAACTCCCACAGATGAACTTTTCACATGTTTAGCTCAAATATACGGCCTTGTGCTCATCCCCATTTCCTTGTGTTTGTTATGGCTGAGAGAGCATATTCTGATAAAATGCAATAAAAAACCTTTTAAAGGAGTAGTTGTGCAAAGCCTTGACTAGTTTTGGGTTTGAAAAACACCATCTCAAACATGTTATATGATTAACTTGACCTAAGCTGTGTCAGTCAGTCAGTGGGGTGTACGTGATGTTGAATAGAATTTGTGTAAAACTGACAAATCATTGACTTCACAGAGTTGATTTTTTATGATTTCTGCCTCCAGTTATCCACAGTGATAGAGAAGGAGAGACAAAGTGGAGGTATGAATAATACATGCAAGCTATAAGTAATATATAGAATACTGGTATAATCAATTCGTAATCAGTTGTCTATCTTGTCAATCTGCAAAATCAAAAGCATATATTTCAAATCGATTTGCAGAACAACTCAATCATCACAAAACTGTTTGATAACTAAGGGTCTGTCCCTCTCAGAAATCTCAATGATGAAATTCCTGACACAGATAAACAAAATCAGGGCAGAACATTGATTAACTGTGCCTGTGGGGTAACCACGCTGAGCATGGTAAACATTCATTTTGATGAAGCATAGAAAGGAACAAGAACATTCAATTTCAAGCTTTTTAATAGCCATACATGGATCTGAGCAGCCTTAAATTGAATTAAATGAATGAGAGGTTTTGTGGGCCAGTGACTTAAATAGACTGTTAAAATTGAGTCTATTTCCTCATTAATTTTTCTCCCCATTGTATACAATTTAAAGTGAATTAGATTATGGTTTTAATGGCATCCTCTTAAAAATCAAATGAAAACGCCATTAAATGCTCTGCTTGACTATTTCTTGTTTACTGAAAACCTTTCCAGGAAAGAGACTTTACGTTTTCTTGATATTGACAACACTTGTGTATTGCACTAACCTCCATGAAGCGAGAAATGGTCTGTATGGCCTGGTCGGTCTCGTTGAAAATGTTTCTCCAGGTGTATGCTGACCCTGCAGGTCTTTGGTCCTCAGAGGCCTTTGACAGGAAGTTTGCCACATCTGCCACTTGCCACTCAGTCTCACTGAGCTGGGCGTTCAGGAATGCAGCGCTGGCATTATTCTGGAGCAGGGTCTAAAGAAAAAAAGAACAAACAGACAAGTTTTTACCGTTTAGAGAAGAGTCAAGAAACTACAACATTAAAAGGGCGTCATACAAACTAAAGCACTCTGGGTGAAAAGTGACTTTAAAGTTCTCATTAGCTTTCTTTTCTATCAAGGCATGAAATGTTAGTCAGCAGTGAAAATTAAAACTGTTGTATAATTGCACAATGCCTTCATCTTCTTTGGTTTTGTGACCTTGATTAATGCCAGCGTCTGATGTTTGGGTATGTGACCTTTGACCTAGTTTGACATTCATTCGCTACTCTGAGTTTCTCGTTAATACTTTATCTCAAATATGTTATCGTTGTTATTCTGTCCGTTGATATTTAATGTCTTCTCAGGCAAACTTGTGTTTATAACAGAAACAACTAAGAAATTATGATCTCCAAAGGCAGATAAAATGTAAGCCTTTATCAGTTTCTTCAGTGTAAATACATCTTTCCCCACTAGGTGGAGAAAGTGCTTGTGCAACGGAGAGAAGAAGTGGTGAAAATTAGAAACGTGCTTTACGCCATGAAACAGTCGTGTTTTGTGTTAATCTTACACATGTTTTATATTATGTGGATAATTCAAACCAGTGTCCCATATAGCTGAATTATCTATCTGTATTCA
This sequence comes from Menidia beryllina, assembly GCA_013363375.1. Classification (NCBI taxonomy): domain Eukaryota; kingdom Metazoa; phylum Chordata; class Actinopteri; order Atheriniformes; family Atherinopsidae; genus Menidia; species Menidia beryllina. The sequence goes on from JABUIW010000078.1 coordinate 1,868,701, forward strand.
GATCTCTCTGCTCAATGTGTAACAATGAAAATATTTATTTTTGACTTTGCACAGCAGTGTCAAATACTTCCATCGGTCTGAAAGAACTGGGTCAGATCTGAGATGTATTATAATTGCCTTCTTGTAAACTTCCCATGTAAACAGGAAAGTTGCTGGGAACAAAATCAATCTCTGTTATGTCTACAGATAAAAAGCCAATTCACAGACTCACCCTGACCAAGTCCATTTCCTCACTGTTCTCCATGAAATTCCAAAATTTAGGTCTCATCTCCTCCCACATTCCCCCAAGGTCCCTCAGCACGCCAAGTTCCTGGAAGGTCTTGTTGACCTGAAATTCACGAAAATGCACGTTTACACTTGATGCTTCGGATTGGAATTTCAATAACAGTTTTAGTTGTGAGGGGCCTTTTGCACCTCGTGGATGATCCTCTGTGTTGCTGGAGTATCTGGGGTGTACAGGATCTTGCCCATGAGAAGAGGTTTCAGAGCTCGCCAGATCATCCTGGAAATGGGGCTGGACTCCAGGCTCCTCATCATGTTGTTACAATAGGGTGCTTAAAAATAACACAAGGTTATTTTGAGTGTTAAAATGTGATTGTCCCTGACAGTGAATGAAAAACAAGAAAAGTGAAGGTTGTGAAGCTTTATTTGCTTACTTGAAGAGTTGTCATAAGTGGAGATGTGTTCACTGTCACTGTCATTTCCATGGTTTCCAAACAGGGCCTTGTAGTTGTTGTCTTCATACCAGTTGAGTGATTTAATTTTCAGGCCGCCCCCCTCTGGGTGTCCACAGACGATGCGTGACACGGCCTGGTACATCTGATTTGGAGACCCCGTGGCATTCGCAGTTAAGTACAGGATCTCCTTTCGCATATCCTTCCAACTCTTCATGCTGGCGAGCTGTTGAGAGGAACATATGAAAACATTACCATGATTAAAGCTGGCAAGCAGCAGCGCACTAGGAGGTATTATTATAACCAAATATCATTTCTAGATCTGACTCATGCACACACAAAATCTAAACTGACGTCTTTTTAACCAAGATTTCTTTGACATGGATATTTATGACATCTTTGAAATATCATTTTGGGCATCAACTATTGCTTTTATGAATAATACAGTCAATTATGTGAACTGTTCATTTTTACATCTGTGACAGCAGCTTAAAGTGTAGTCAGTGGCCGTGATTATTAACAAAACGGACCTCTCCGGAAAACTATTTCTATGGGGACTCCACCAAATTTTGCACACCTCATGTCACTCATTAAGTAAGAAATGAAAATAATATTTGAAAAACAATCATTTGTCCCAACACAAGCAGGTTTGAAGGTATTTAAGGCAGCCATCTACACTATGAGGTGTACTCTATACATGGAGGTAAAGCGCTGCTCTGTGGGGTGGAGACACTTAGCACTTGGCCATCTGCTTGTCGAAGATAAATTTAACTACTGTTCACAGCCCTATCATCCACCCTCAAAGTGCGTGTGTCTGGGGGGGTTGTAGCCGAATCAAGGGGAGAGGTAAGATAACATGTATCATGTGACACATGCATGTGAAGTGCAGCGTCTTACGTAGAAAATAGCCATGATGTTACAAGCATGCACATTCACTTCAGAACACAGGACTCCATCCATTTTTAGCACAGCAGTCTTTTTTTTATCAAAAGACAGAGAAAAGCCCAATACTGATTCAGCATTTTTTTCTTATCAAAGCATAATTGTCCAATCTTCTGTGAAGGACTATTGTCCAACATAATAAAAACAAAAAATGCTTGTTTAAAGGGCAACACCATTTAACCAGTTGTACAGACTCCTACATAACTCTCCTCTAAGTTTGAGGATTTATCATAAATGCCCACACAGACGCTATATTTGAATTGTTTTCTTTGTCTGATAAGTTCTTTAGCCCACTGCATCATCATTTCAGAACAGAATGTTGTTTTTTTTGTTTTTCTCCAGAGAAATTTGAGGTACTGTGACATCCTGTTAACAGTCATGTGCTTTGTTGCATCACAGAGTGGGAAGTTCATTTTGGTCCATGATGGGGTTACTACAGTTCAAGAAACAGGTTGGCACAGGCGCATATATAATGTGTCCAAATTAGTCAAATAAATATGCAATTAGGTCACCAAGTTGTGTTGGAAAGCAAGGCTATATGAATTTCATTCAAGTAACAGGAAACATTTGTGAAGTCAAAGGGAACTTTGTGTTTTAACTGAGAAAAGGAGAAGTGAAAGGCTAGAGAGAAAGGCTAAGAAGGTCAGACTTATTTCTTAGAAGCTAAAGTTGAAATTTAAGGATGAACAATAGAGTGAATGAAAAAAAGAAGAAGGAAAGAAAGACAGACCGGAGGGAAGAAAGACAGAAAACTGTGTGAAAGGTTACACTGAAGAAGTGGAAATGAGTGCTGCTGAGGAAGGCACAAGAACAAAGAAAGGTTACTGCCGGTCGTTTTGCGAGCAGGCAAACCTCCACAGGCTCGACAATTAGAGCGTTGACACAAAACACACACACGTACACAGACACAACGGCACACAAACACTCAGTTGTTTCAGGAGAAACAAAACAGTCTTCTCAGTTGTCTTGATCGGTTACATCATGAAAACTACTTTTGTCCGGTTAAAAGGACACAATTCTTATACTGTCTTTTCCATAGCAATCAAATATTCAACACAGGTTTCAGACCAGGAGAAAGTGAGACTGAAAGCGCTGTTGTTTCCCAGATCATTGTCTGTGTGGTTAGCGTTCAGCTGAGCCTGCAGCCACATCAGCTGTCACATGCTTTCCTGCTCTTTCATGTGCAAAGATCTGCCTAAGATATTTAGTCAAAGCATTTCTGAAGTTTTGAGCTCGTTGTTTGTTTTGGGGAACTGTCAGTATGCATTTCTACCTTAAAAGAGGTCTTAGGCTTTTCAGGCTTACATGGTTACGTGTTTCTGTTCCCTTATTACAGAAAGATTTCTCTGACTCTTATCTGGTGTCAGATTCTTAATCACAAACGGAGCGATATCCGGAACAGTGCTGTACGTGTGTGTTTGTGTCCAAGTGCTTTGTGGTGAGGTATGTGCGGGTGACAGTTTGAATGTAATTGAATGATACTGACTGAAATGGGCCATTCTCTGTGCAGTAGTTTAGATGCTAACTTGTGCAACTAGGTGAGTAGTGTTCACAGGCGTGCAGGTGCAAAGATGCACACACACAGGCATACTTGCAGGAGGAGAGGATTGCCTGGGAGTAACCTCACGGCAGAGCTGGCTTAAGGTTACTAAAGTTTAAGTTTCCACTCAAGCACACAGCTATTTAGTTCAGAGCAGCTCAAGAGTCGAGTCGCAAATTAATTGTAAATTAGACCGTGACCTGAATATTAAAACCCGTGGGTTACCAGTGGAAACGCTTGTTTTCTCTTATGATGCAAACACATTTTGGAAAATGATAAGGTTTCTGAAGGGCATAGAAAAACATGACATGCATGAGGTTGAGATGAATTTCACACTGGCTGGGCTTTCAGTCAGACATCATTTTATCATGTTGATAAACTCCATTATCTTGTCAAGTTTAACTACTTTGGGGGGAAAAATCTCCTAAAAATATATATGAAGTGTCTGTAATCTTTCCATCACAGAAAATAGCAATAATATCATTTAAATTTGAATGCAAGTAACTGTAAGTTTTTTTTCAAGGAGGTAAAATTGGGACTCTTTCTCTCTAAGTACCTCCAATCTGATAAAGGCTTTAGTATAAACGCTAACAGGCTGAGAATGAGAGGGATTCCAATGTTTAACAGTTCAAGTCTGCACTGCCAGCCTCTGGAGCTAAGCAATTTAAGCTGCTTAACGGGAGAGGTAAAAGATTAGGAGAAATACTGTTATTCTAAAAATATGCTACATTCACCTTTATGTATTCATTTATTAACGTTTTTACCAAATACTTGAATCCAGCTAAGAAATGCTTTTGGTAAGTAGTCAAAATTACAACATTTCAGCTCAAATTTCAACAATGCCCCTTTAGCGGGCCCCCTTCCGCACTGTTCCAGCTGGGGAAATGCAACTATGCCATACTGCTCTTTTTTTTTTTACAAAGTTCAGAGAATATGCTATTCCCCCATGACTAGTCACATGGGTGAAAATACAGAAACAGGCTCTGAATTAAATAATGGCTGCTGCTCTGTCATTTTTCAGCATTTTAAAACTTTCAACAAAGTTGATTTAAGTCCATTTCTCCACTCATGCTGCTGCTTTTTGTTTGCTACAAAATATCAGAGCCAGCTGCTCTTTGCTAGTGACTGAATATGCCACACTGTGTTAGCGTGTCAAACCTCGAATGTCAACAATAAGGCAGTTATGCAAGACAGGATTCAGGTGACTCTTTTTTTTTTTTTTTTTGCTTTTCATCTCTGTCTAACAGAGAGAGGAAACTAAAGAACACAGCCCTGTACACAAACAGCTGGGTCAATACGTTTTGCCAACACAGCAGAGCCTGAGCCTGAGAGAAAGGAGTTTGTGTTGTGTTTGTGTGAGTGCGCGCAACCAGCTGCTGCTTCTCCCCTTTCTCCCAGCATTCCAGCAGCTCAGACTGTGTTACATTAGCTTAGGTCAGGCATGTGTGGGAGTGTGCGCGCACGTTATTCTGTACTGTTTTCCTGCTGGGATGGTGCGTCGGGTTGTTGACTGATTCGGGTTTGTGTGCTACCAGTTACAGAAATATTTCACACAGAAAAAAACTGGTATGGCAGGAATTCAATTTCAGAGGGCATTTCTGTTGAAAGATGAAACATCCAAACTAAATCCCAATAAACTGTACTCGTGTTTGAGAACGATTAGAAAAGCCTAAGCAATGTTCATCAAAAGACATCTTGGATCTCTTACAGCCGTTGGTCCACAGTTCAGACCATACAGTTCTTTCCAAGATTTGAAAGGTCAAGAAAACATCATGACTTCATGACTCTGCATATCAGCCTCCGTGTGTTAACATAGCCAATAGAGTCTTGACCTCAAGGGACCCAACTTACACCTGTGCCTCTGTGTACAAAAGATTCCACCAAATTCTTGGTAAGAATTGATTTGATTCACAAACATGCCACGTGAACACATGAACTTTGAATCCAAATATCCTGTTTATACTAGTTTAATCATGTGTGACTTGTGTTCTCTGTATGTGTTTACCTCCACTCCCAGTGCTCCCAGGCTCTCCAGAAGATTGTCAGCTGCAGCTGAGACCTCCTGAACGACTTTGGGGTCTGACCTTACATCCTTCTGTGAAACGAATAATCAATATTAGAGATTTTCAAGTTTTAACATAATCAAGCGAACACAGTATATGAAAACACCTTCTCAATTAATCATTAATCATTCATTTCTATTCCTTTTAGTATGTCCTCTAAAACTCTAAAAAGATGGAGTTTTCCTTCTAGTGTTGTCATGGTTAAAGAAACATGGCAAAGAAGAAATTGATGAACACGGGACCCAACAGGTTAGAGAACAGCCAAGAAAGAACAACAAGACCTGACCTCCCGTGCTCCTGTCAGTCAAACAGCTGTGTTGAAGTCCCAGTGCATGTGTGTGTGCGTGCGTTGCTCTGTGTGTCTGAGTAATAGCGTGTGTGTGTTCTCATCTATCACACAGAGTTGTCATCTACTGGAATGTCGGACAGTTGATAAAACTAAAGTGATGCTGAAGAGAAAACAGTCCTCTTAGAAAAGAGAAAAGCACACACGTCTATTCCATTTCTCTCCCTTCTTTGTCTCCATTTTCCCAACTGATTTTTCTCCTTTATCCAAATAGAAATGTTTACACAGAAAGATGGGAGAAAACGGAGTTAGGCAAGAGTTTTTATTATCAGATTTCACCCTATTTTATCACTACTTGGAAAGAATTTCCACTATTACATCAATGTCCTAATGAATTTGGATCCATTGAGGAACATGTATTTTTTGACCCAGCTTATTGCCAAATGAATAAGCAAAGATTAGGGGCAAGATACAACCTTCTCAACGCTCAAAAAACAAATTACAGTGGAGCAGATTGCTATGTTCTCCTCTTGCACTTCCCTATCATGACTCAGATTTAGGTAAAAGGTATCATGGGAAGGGGCTGGAACCTTTGAGAACATGCCGCCAGAGGGCATAAACACAGATGAAAGGGGAGAGGATAGAACATGTGGGTAATAAAAAAGATGCAAAGAATGAAGGAAAATGCTGTTTGAAACGGAGATAAGTCTACGAGTCTGTGAAGATTTTAAAAAGATTAAATTGAACCAACAAAATGACTAACAAAAAAGAGGGGTTTTATTGGGTGTGTCAACATTAATATACACAACATAATACTGTAACAACTTATCAGACTCACCCGAAGGGGTTTGAGAAAGTCCAGGTTTGAGAGGAAGTGACTCTGAGCCTTATCCAGCCAGTCGCTTGATGACTTGCAGATTATTTCTTGAGTCAAAAGCGACACATTACGATCTGCGATGTGTACAAACTCTTCCAGAGGTGTTGTGTTGCAGAGGTCTCTAAGATGGAATCCAAAACCTTTTGTGAGCACCTAAACAGTCGGAGAGGAAAAAACAGGAAAACGAGGTTTCAGAGGAGAATGAAAAGCACACAGGATCTTTTAAAATATGTGCTTTTCATTGACTAGAGAGACAAAAAAGGAAACAAATACTAATTTTGATATATACGAAAATGTTTTTGCTTTTTTTACATCATGCCTTTTTACTTGTTTAAACTGAATGAGATTTTTCATACACCGATGGAAAACGAAAATGTCCTTTTCTGAGAAATCAGAGCAATGAATATATTTTTTGAGGTATATAAAAAAAGGGGGTTACAATGTCAAATCTTCCATAAATTCAACTTCTCTGTTGGGTTAGCGTATACATTCTTTATGACGTCCATGGTTTAAATTAGACCTCCCCCTCTACGATAAGGGAAGTCTGGGAGCACGGGGCGAGCGGTACAGAACCACAGCATGTAACGTGTTTTTGACTTCGAGCCACTGTGTCTGCACGTGAGGAAAAATGCGGGGGAGGGGAGGGGTGAAGAGGAGCAGTCATGTGACTCTTGCCTCAGAGCTGCAAAGCAGGGATGAGGAGAGGGGATGGATTTGGTGCTCCTGCAGTCGTAAAGTTAGAGCGGCAGAATCGTTCATTCTTTGTGATAAGGGTTCAACCAAACATACCTCAAAAGACTGGAAGAGGACATTATTCTGCGCGTATGTCTTTTACGTTTAGGAGCTAACATGCATTGAATCAGATAAACTGAAAATCCCATCCCGGATAAAAGAAAATGGGTGCACCCGAATAAATGGATTAAATTAAGAGTGAAGGAGGCCATAACAGCAGAAACTGTATGAATAGAGACAAAGAAACAGTTATAAGTTTGAAAAAAACTATTTTGAAAAGACAGATGGGAGAGGGTACACTGCCCAACATCCTCCACACCCATCCGCTCGTGCTGGTTTTTCTCCCGGGTATTAAGAGCTTAGCCGTGCTACAGCAGAATCCTATGGTCCAACGGAGCCAAGGTCATTAGATTTATGCACGGTGTAATGGTGAGGGGGCCAGGGGAGCATGGCTATCTCATATGTGAAAAGCACAAATAAGCCTGAAAGTCAAAGAAATGGTCAAAAGACTCTGAGGACTGTTACGCTAAATCTTACCTTCTCTAAGTTGACATCAGCCTCGATAATGTGCTTGAGAGCATGGTGAGGGAGAGACGCATTGTGATGCAGAAAGTGGGAGAGAGTCTCATTGTCTCGCAAGAAGTCCTTCAACTTGAAACCTAAAAGTAAAAACATCAGCACACTATAAAAAGACATAACAGCACTTGGACACAATATCTTTTGTTCCTGATTCCCAGGGTGGTGTAGAGGAAACATCCACAATGCAAAGTACTTCTCCAATTGGGAAGCATTCATAGAAAAGTATGTAGGAAATGCCATCAGCCTGCCATGGCATGGCTTCCAGCGTGGGATAAAGTTTAGGTAATGTCTGGTCAAATGTGTTGGAGGAAGGAATTCCTGATGTCATCTGAATTAAATGACTGTGTAAATTGACTAACTGATGCCATATCAAATGTAGCTTCTGAATACTGATAGGGGCACAATCCCAAACATGGGGCTCTGTGCACTCTGACAAGTCTTTGTATTTCGCTAGATTCCAAAGAAGTCAAACCATTTCTGACTCAGACCCAAGTCAGCTGTGCGGTTACTGGCCGGGACAGGCATGAACACACACACACACGCACGCTGTTCTCACTTCTCCTCAGATTTATAGTCAGCATGGGTTACTACGGGGCATTAAACTTTAGTCCAAATACCGACTTGGCTGTGTTTTAAACTTACTCTCTTTTCCTAACATTATACATAGATTATGTAGAAATGATGTAGAAATGATTAGTGTTCTAACTGCTCTCCTCTTTTCATTTATTCCCATTCAGTGCGTACAATTCTAAAGATGAGTTTTTGTTTTCTAAACGTCTTGACTTTTGCCATCCTTCACCTGCTGTTCTCTTTATTCCAACTAAATCCAGCTCTAGATTTACTTTCTTACTATCAAATTACACTCACAAGCTCAGATTCACGTACAGGAAACACTTTGCTTCCACCAAACATCCCTTGGGAGGAAGTGAAAGAGAACAGTGTGTTTCTGTCTGTTCAGATGACACATGTGTTGCCTCCCTCTTACCGCATCCACTGCGCAGCACCCTGTTTTCTATGAGTTTTCTGAGCATCATACATGTGCTACTATTGATCCTACCTTCCATGTGGGTCTAATAATGTGTCTCTGTGTGCCTCTGCCTACCTGTGCATGCGTGTATGTGACGTTAGTAACCAGGGAGTGCTAATTATGTCTAATCACTGTCCCGGTAGGAAGTCACAGCTCCCACAAGGCTGCAACTGAAAACCCCAGAGAACACACCAGCCTGGTGTGTTGTACTCTTGTTCAATTACAATTGTGTGCATTTAATTACTACATTTGATCATATTTGTGAATATTGCTTAATATGGTTAAAATACCTTAACCTTTTAGGGACTTAAAGATTTCCTGAAGCCTGAGTGGTGTAATCTGTTTTTGTTTTCTCATGGAACAAGCTGTTTATTAACACTTACATGTCCCCACATGCCCTGATGTTGTCAGTCCTGTTTGACATTCAGCTGACATATCACCTCTGATAAATCCTCCTCACGGGCCAAACTAGCAAAATTTTTTCCAAATCTACCACAAATTGGCTTGCAACACTAAGCATTCCTGAATAACAAGAATCATTACGCTGGATAAAAGCCGGGTGACACTATTCTGGATGAGCACATAACTGCCTCTAAGGGTAAAGTAGACTTTTGGAGCCGTTGGCTATCTGTTGCTCAGTGACATTGCAGACTGATGCCAAGCTTTGTTCAAATGGTCACACTTAAACTGATCAAACCTTTAAAACAAACATTCCTAACAAGAGAAACTAATCATAAAATCAATGAAAACTGGAAAAGATGCCTAAGATAAAGTAATTTATGTTTTTTTTTTGCATAAAGCAATTTTACTTTTAGATGTGGTTCTATAAAAAGACAAATACAAAAAAGATACTACGTATATATAAATCAAATATAATTTTAAACATATTATGTTAAATTCAGACAAAATTTCTGTCTTTAGAAAATTCTGTCGCTCTGTTTCTAATATGTTGTTTGTCTGAGGGCAAAAAGCTCATAGCTCCCACCACCACTTCGCAGCCCCTACTGCCCTTATCAGTTTAAATCTCATTCAATGACCCTGTCAGAGGATGAATTATTAACCGACACGTGAGGGACTTCACTCCCAGCTGTTTGATCTGTTATTTGAAAGCCTCGCCTCAGCTCTGTTTTGCTCGCTGCATCATGTGTGACTGCCTTTTCAAGGCATCAGCGCATTGTGTCTCATAGATTAAAAGCAAACACAGAGAAGAGTATGAGAGTGAACACTATCAAACCACGGTGGATTGAAAAATCAACTCCCATGAAGTCAATAGACACACAAAAGCAGGGTTAAAGCTACAAAAGAAACTGAATGAAACAGTCCCATTAGTGGGGCCCTTTTCTTTCTGGTTTTAATAAAAAACCCACAAATGATTTATAACTGATATCTAATTTTACTTGAAAAGCAAGGACACACGTTTCAAGAGAATATCTAATTCCAGCACTGTGAAATGAAAGAGCATATTATTCTTGTTTATCTGAGATGAACTTCTTTCTCTATCCTTGCTTGGCTTTGCGGAATTAATTGCGTAACAGAAACAACCTTTGGGCTAATAGAGTAAACAGCTGCCAAAACAAGAAGGTCTTTGAATGCTCAGCTCCTTTAGTTGCTTAGTTTCTCATGGCAGGCTTGAGATGCTCAGCATAGAATTAAACTATTCTCTTACATAAATGAAGATAAAGCACTCCTTTCTACTGTAACTGAGCAGACATATTGTCACAAGATGGTGGAGGGAAAACTGGTGCAAAGCAAACAAAAAGAACATCTTGTTTAATCAGGCTCTACATCCAGCAATAAGCAGCTCATTGGTGTGTCAGATCTCCTTTTGATATAATGTTGTGTGCATATTATTATTACATTGTTTTTTGTTTTTTTGGCCTTGTAAGCTCAGACAGATTACACCCGTCCTGCGTACTGAGTCAGCACTCAGTGTGTTACTATTTAAAAATATAAATCTGCTGCTCTGCAAAATCAATGTCATGAGTCTTTCTTTTTTTGTGTATGTGAAATGTTTCTGTCTAACCGCTAAAATGAATTATTAATGGGTATTGATGAAGACAGGATTTTTAAAGAGCAAGACTCAGTAGACTTCACAGTGTACATGAACTTTATCAGTGACAGACCATCTGGCGAGAGGCAACAGCATTCCTTAAAAACTAATTGTAAAGTCCACGCTTTGATTATACAGTGGTTTCCAGGGTGGAGTACATTTTCTGTTTCCTGTCCTGTACCACCACCAACACAGCATTATGGAGAGGACAAACAACACTTACAGTGTGCACTTATATAGATACACTACGGTGGGCTACATCAATACTCTTCTTATTAGTCTGTAGTGGTTTACGCTACATCTCACTGTTACTGATTGTCTAAGATTTTTTGTGAAGATAGCATGAGATTAAAATTGGATGAAAATCACAAATCAGTCTGCCGGTCGAATACTTAAAAAATAGACAAGAAAACATGCAAAGGTGTGTCCTTACGTGCAGAGTTCTTCTGAAGCTTCCTGAGGGCCCTAAGAAGTCCTTTGTAGCCCTCATAGCTTTTATCGTTCTGAGAGTAAAGCAGGATCTTCTTGGCATCGTTGAAAAGACGGGAAATTCTGGTGATATTGACAAGAGAGATAACAAAATCAGACACACTTTCCACATCTGTCACATCTGTCAGTACTTTGGGGTATAATTTTTCTGTTTTTTTTTAATGAAAATAAGGTTTGTAAAATAATCTAATTACCTAGATTAATAAACTATCCTAGTGATGTTGCAGTGATGAAAAACTACAGAGAAAAACATATCTTTGTATTTGATATGGGGGCCACGTTACTCACATTGAGTCATTAAAATTCCCCACTACCCCGGGACTTTCTCCAGGCGTAGGATTACGAAAGCAGGGGTTGTTGGCATTGCAGATGATGCCCTGTACCCAGGGCAAGGTACCTGCAGAGGGCATGGCCTTGTTGGGGAAGTGACCTAGAAAAATTAGAACAACATTTCCATGACATTCCTAAGTGTGGAAAAATGTATACTGAATGTAGCATTTATAAACGCATCACCATCTGATTAACAAAAGCATATCTGTCCTTCATGGAAATTAGGTTCATGCTAAACTTCAAGCAGGTTTGTTCTACCATCTGCTGCGGTTTAGACATAAAACCACAAAGAGCAACAGCAACCATTTTAATTATGCAGTTTTAATGTGTCTACTCAAAACAATTAATTTATTGGATTTCCACAACATTGCTGTCCATTTGCAGCTACTAAAGACGATATATAAACAATAAAATGAGTAAATCAATGTTGAAACTGCATTTCAAATAACATCTAAAAAGTACTGGCTTTATATTTAAAACTTGCTGAAACAGTAGTCAGAAGATCTGACTGCCACTGTTGTGATACTGAGAATTACCAGCAATTACACTGAGAAGATAAGCTCAGAGGACAGCCAGTGAGCTGACCCACTTCTCTGAATGCCCTATGTTTGAGTTTGTGTGCTTTGAAATGCTGGTGAACAAAAGTATCATGTCCAGTCTTGTTATAGCAGCAGGGGAAAAAAAAACTTGATTTGATCAAAAGCAGGAGTTGCGAAATGTGAGAACACGCTTAAATCTGCAGTGATTCTTCGGAAATCGTGAATTGTTCATAAATCCAAATGATATAAGAACATAATAAAAAAGATGTGCTGTAGAAAATGTGATGCCATGTCTTAAAATCTTTTTCTTTGCCGAGTTGAAATAAAAAAGTGTGAAACCTTCTGCACAATATTGCTTTGAAAATAATCTAAGCATTCTATGTACTCCATTTTAAATTTTTTTGTGTGTAAAGAATTACGTACATTCATGTTGTTCATAGGGTGGGTAATATATCCGCACTGATATCAGGATGAAAAAGATGAACAGGGGCCAGATGATCTCAATCAGCAGCTGGATCTAAAGCATAAGAGACGAAGACACAAGTTAATCAATCATTATCAAGGCATAAAAATACAAAAGATGACCTAATCATCACTTAAAAGGGATTTTTCACTTGTGCTTTCCTTTAAATGTTATCGGCTCACTTTAAGCCATACTGGTGCTTAGTAAGTAAGATATAATTTAGAGTGTTTGTAGGTATGAAGAGCACTGGTAGCTTTTTTCCTTTGAAAGCAGTAATCTCCCCATGTGTCTGTGTAAAGTCTGGATAAAGTACACGGGTTAATGAGGGGAGGCAGAGTGAGAACTGGGAGAGCGTCTGCTCGATTAAAAAGACTATGGGTTTTTCCATCTGCTCCATATGGTTACTTTGCCTCAGCTGCCCCGGTCTCAGCTTGAAGCGGTACAACACACATGCAGTGTGGTGGGGGGGGGGGGGGAAGAATAAAGCCAGTGTCTAAAACAATTCTCTGTATCCCTTTGTTGGAAGTAACTGGACTTAAAAGTCATGCAGTCCCAGCTGTCACTTTGAAGAGCTGACTCGGCTTGATGGACAAATGGCCTAATTGTATGCAGATGAGCCTTCTCACATATAAAGAGCAACTCTTCTAGAGTTCCAGACTGAATTTAATTTGCATTGTTTGAGCTTGTGGGTATCAACCAGCACAAGATAGTAACTCGCTCAAAGATCTAACATAAATGTGTCATCGTCACGTCTTTGAGTGACTCACGGTGGTCTGCAAGCGGGAAGGCTTTTCAATACAAATTTCTCCAAGGACAGTTACATCATTGCCATTGTTGTGAGCTGCCCACTTGAGAGACTATTGAGCATTAGTAAGCCTAAAATCTCTTTATCTCTGATTCAAAGTAAACCCACTGAAAACATGAGAGAAGTCTCAAAGGGAAACGTTTATTTAAATAAGCTGATCTATTTTTCTAAAATAAAACTGCTCAGTTGCATTTAGCATGATCTATTTAGCATTTAAACTGGAAAACGGAATCAATATTTTCAATAAACCTGTACAGAAAATTTGGGGGAACAACCATTTTTTAACAATAACTGAAAATAATAAAACTTCAGTTCATTACTCTGTCAAAGACAAAGGAACACACTACTTACAGTCTGTCTCCGTCGGTAGGTGAAGTTCTTCCATAGCAGTAAACCCAGTTGAGTGAAGACTGCCATACTGCTGTCTTCCCAGCCTCACTGAGAACACTCCAGCTCCTCACTGAAAAACCGCAAATAACAGGGTCACACACACACACACACACACACACACGCAGACAGTTTTCGATCAGTAAAAAAGCCAAATATGAAATAACTACCCTTCTGTTTGTGACACACAAAGCCGATTGGAAAGCAGAATAGAAAGAAGTTACATCAAATAACAAAGACATATAACAGGACCAAATACGGTGGCAGCATCCAGCTGATTGTGTCACGGCCAACTTTCAAAGAAGAGAGGAAAAACGGTGACAGATGTTAAGAAAAAGGCACAAAGTGGATCGCAGCAATCATAACCTGCCTGCCTCGAATTGAGGAATTCAAAAAGAAAGAAAGTCCATAGAACTCACAGAAGAAACAAATCACGGGCGACACTGAACTAAACCGAGTGTTTGATGTGACAAAGGACGAGCCACACGCAGCAAACGAAGTCAACCGCCGACTGAGGAAGGCTGCTAACTCATGCTGTCTCAGGTCCTCTTCATGTGGTCTCATCTGTCCAAAGGTCAAGCTACACTTCATTTGGGTGGACGAGTGGGTGGTGGGCAGTTACCAGATCCTGATAGTTCTTGGTGATTCTGTCATCGTCACAGATTTCACCCGCTAACTTCGCGGAATCACTCACACAATCCTGCATTGGATGTAAATTTTGAAATTAAACCATCCACTTCGTCTCCCTTCTTTCATCCATACAAAACAATCCACTGATTGGGCAACATTTGGGGAAAACCTGGTACGACTTGCCTTTTGTTTGTGCATTCAAAAGTCCTTTAATGCAACAGGCTGCCTGGGTACAATCAAGACTCAGTTTAATCATTTCTTTAAAAAGGCTGTCAATTTTGATGATTTGCTTACAGAGTGAAAGTTGTTTTTTTCAGCAGAAGAATTTGGGCACTACCATTTATCACAATAAATGCCCTTTATACAGAAAAAAGCTGATTGGCTAACAAACAGGAATGAGAGCAAAGAGATGTCAAGGACAACGTGATGTTTAAACATGATGTTACCTACTGATCACCTGACCTGTTTAAATAAAAAATATTGTGCAAATTCAGCTGCTTCCCTTTTGGTTTTGTCCAACTTTTCCTTTCAGATTAAAAAAAAAGATTCCTCCCATTTTCTTATGATCTTAGCTGTCTAGAGATCTGCTGGATAAGAATTCTTAAAGATTAACCTACCGGTACAGCTCTTTTTTCTGTGGTGTTTAATCCTTTACCCGTCTTTATTTGTGAGCATTTAATGGATTTAGATGCCTGTGACCCTGGAAAATCTGTGTGCCCGAACTAAGAGTTTCAAAATACCTGGGACAATGCCAAAAAAGAAGGAGAAAATGCCTGTGATGCGCCAAAGATGTCTATGTTTCCAAAAGCTAAGTTTGGTAAAAGATGACATTCTAAGAAAAATGAATGTATTGCTCAACTGTATTTGTTTTAAAACAAAGGTTGGATCCACACGCATTTCCCAAAGCCACATCCAACTAAATCCACTGAAATGTTTTAAATGTCGCAATAAAAAACCAACATGAACTTTGGGATCCCTGAAAACAGGGTGACCCTTGCACATTATCTGGCGCATCTGTTTTCTCTGTGAGTCACACATTTAATGGCAACGTGCGCAGCGGGGGGTTTTCAACCCTTTCTGTAAGAAGGACAAACAGACGCCTTGTTGAGAGTCATCTCATTAAATCAGATGACATCGCTAAATTCTGTTTCACACATTTAAAATCAATCAACAGCATAATGACCCACAACCCCTGTTGCCAACATTACTTTGGTCAATATCTTGTTCAATGCCTCCTCTTATTTACATAAAACTGCAGAACAAAACCCATGAGGTGATCTGGGTGGGCAACACTATGTAAACACGTCCTATAGATGAGAATAAACCACATGTACAGTCACGATCGCATCAAACATGACATTAAATGTTTTTCTTCACCCCCCCCCTAATGTTCTTTTTCTCTCAACAGTTTTCATAACTGGGAGAAATCGTCTCTTCAACAACCTCCAAAATTCATTCTGGAATTCATGCCTGAAGAAAAGACGTCATGAGGGTGTTTGTTGTTGTCCATAAACAAACAGAAAAGACAAAGAAAAACAATCTGCAGGTACATTTAATCGACCTCATTCTGGCGATCTTTTCAGGAAAAACACAATAGAATTCTGTCTCATTTTGATGGGTTTATCCATATGAATGTGATAAAGGTTCTGACCAAAACGGTACACGTCGTATGCAGAGAAAACATGATCTTCTCCTCATGACAAACGACTCAAATGGTGCAGAATGAGTGCGCCTCTAGTGGAAAGCACACACATGAAAAACACATTCAAAATCCCATTAATACTTGTTTACCATCAATTCTCGCTCACGTGTTACATCACTCCTAGACAGGATTATGTCCCCAAATTCAATGGTTTTATGTTGTCACAGAAAAACTCCTGAGTGATGATTAAAGAAAAGAAAAGATCAAAGCAGAGAAGGGGTGTTGTGGCCGATGGAGGAAAAAAAGAATGCTCGCTGCTGTTGTTTTTTTGATGAAAGGTGGATTTTGTTTTGCTTCGCGTGAACGACGTCGAAAAAACGAAAACAAAAAATCGATTACTCGACGTTAAACATCACTGCAGATATGCACAGCACTGAAAATGGCAAGAAAAACAAACTAATTTGGTCACAGACCCATTTCACCAAGAGAGAAAAACAGAGTAACAGAAATTAATATGAAAGGGAGATTTTTTTTTTTTTTTTACAAAAAAACCCTTTTTTTCTGCTAACAAATTTCAACATTAGGCTGTCAAAAACGTCGTCTCAGAGACTGACTTTTGTTGTGTTTCATTGTTCTGGTGAACGGGGGTTATTGTCGGTCACTCAGCTTAACGATGCTGACCAGCAGCAGCGTCAAGTTTGCCAAAATAAAGCAGAGAGGAAAGTCCGTAACCCTTCAAAGTAAAGCTGGCTCAGACTTGAAAACTGGCATTAAGCCACTGGCTCCCCAAAGCCACCAACCGCCAACACATTAGCCAACACATTAGCATGTTCAAAGGTCTTCATAGGCAATGGCTAACATTAGCATGACAACATTTCTCCTCTTATTTATGTTCTTCTGTAATCTATACAATTCAAGATTTGTGTCTCAATAAAGAAGCAGCAACAAGTGTGCTTTTATTCTGTGACACATCTCACCGGAAGTCCTGTGTGTGACTCTCTACCTTTACACTTCCCACAGACTGGTTCAGTCCAGACATCGCACAAACGGACTTAGTGACGATTGAAGATAAATAAACCCAACAAGTTCTACTGTCCTTCCTCTTGAATAAGTGCATTATCTTACATATTTAACTTCCATTTTGCACAAAGCGTACTTTCTTTGGCTTTCCACCCAAAACTGTAGAAATTTGACTTGAAATAGCAACACAAAAATAACGCGTAGTAATTTGCTTTCATAAAAAAAAAAACTGTTATTCTTTTCTGCCCTCAGTCACATAAATAGTTTTAAGTATTGCTCAGAAAAAAAAAACTATTATAAAAATGTCTTATGGTGGCATTTCTTTGTTTAACAAAAATCCCCACAAAACACACAAAAAAGTCTTTAATTCACTGACCTTTATCTTGTTGTGTGTATCCACTCTTCTGTGAAAATTCGACGTCTTCGACAAACCAGAAATAGTGGACGTTCGCCTAACGTTGTGGTCCTCCTGGTTGTTCTGTCTCAGTATCTGACAAAAGTGTTTTTTCTCCTCCGCCAGGGTTTTATAGCGCAGCCCGATGCGGAGCAGAGCAGAGCAGAGCAGAAGCAAAGGTAACTATCGGTCACCGTTTGTTGCTACTCCCTTATAAGGCAAGCACGTGCGGAGGCAAAACATCTCTTAAAGGGCCAGCGACACCCCGACGCTCGATGCTGCTTTTCAATTACTGACTCTTAACTCTTGCAGCCTGGATGGAAATATTGAATTAGCCCCTGTGATTCAATCCAATTAAGCAATTTAGGGCATTTGTCTTTTCATTCTCACGTAGCTAGACTTTTTAAATGATTACATTTAGTCAGCAATAAACTCACCAACACGTATTGTATGTTGGGCAAAATGGAGCATTTCATTCAGTTGACAATGACTTGATGGGCATTGGTCAATTGATAAATAATCTATTTTGTCTTAAAGATAATGTTTAATTCCTAAAATGAAAATGAATTAATGAATCAATAGCCTCAATCTCAAGCCCTTACATGACATTATTCATTCAAGTGCTTCTGAAACGTCAGTGTGTTTTCCATACTCGACCTACAGCCCATTCCGATTGCTACAGGGTCAGTGGTAGATAGCATCCGGGACAACACGGCAGCCCATAACAGCGTCCACACTATGGCTTGACAAAACAACCCGTACCTATGATCAATATTACAATCACCAACTACGCTACTGGACTCTGGGAGTGATTCAGAGAAAACCTACACGTGGACAGAAAGGACACACAAAGGTCTGTTCACGAGGCCCCCGCCGACGTTCAAACCCTGTGAAGTGTCAGTGTCGACTGATGCATCGCTGAGAGCTTCCTGTACTTATCTGAAGATATTTACAGATGAAAGCTTTGAATAACGTATAGGCTTACACCTAAATATATTAATTTACTGTGTGCTTCAGAGTTAAGTGATAAACAGGCCTCTGTGTTCATGTAATGTTACATGTGTTCAAAATGAGTAAAATAAGGTGTTTACATATTTTGATCATACATTCTGTTATATTTACTCTCAAAGCACAATCGCCATGGTGGCATCATTCTCCTATTACATCTGCCCTGAAAGCATTAATGTCATTTTTAAGACTTAGGTCTGTAACCTTCATCCTCCTAGCTTGTTCTTTGTATGAATCACTCACTCTACCAGAGAAATGAGAGAGCATGAAATCATGTGCAGTACTGCTAACATTACTGTAAAGAAAAAAAGGAACAGCAAATAAACTAATTGGAACAAATTTTTACAAAATTAGGTAAGAGGAAATGTTTGATTAAGATCTCATGAACCAATCATACACTTTTATATTTTCATATTGTGAATAAAAAAATTGAAAAAACAATATTTTGTCTGGTGTTTATTCCATTCTGCAATGGATCTAACACATAAAAGAGAGGGCGGACACAAAAAAAATCTCGATATCTTTGATTGAATAGTTTTTGACAGAAAATCCTAGTGCTGCACGGTGGTGTGGCAGTTAGCATAAGCAACTCACAGCAAGAGGGTCCACGATTCAAATCCTGGCTCAAGTATTTTCTTTGTGGAGTTTGCATGGTCTCCGTGAGTGGGCTATGCCCAGGTATTCCATGCATGTTAACGTAATTGGTATGAGTATGTGTAGTATTGTGGCCCTTTAACACTCTGCCAATCCCTGAATTGGATTAAGATGGTACATGAAATGAATGGATTAAGGGACTTTAAATCTGTTGTTGCCCTTCATTACTCTAACCATTTCACATGATTTAAGATGAGAAATGAGAGAACATGACAACTCCAACTTAACTTCACATCATGATCTGCTGTGTTCTGACAGCTTAAACAAGACATAACTACATGTAATAAAGAACAGTTTCAGTCATTTGGAAACTCTAGTTAACCATGAGAAGGGGTGCTACAGGGGGGTCTCCCAGGATGGTCTTAAACTAAAACAAGATCCTCAATTAGACAGATTAGTCAATTAATCCATCAAATAGCCCCCAGAACATGCTCATTATCAAAACGGATGATAATCACCAGGGCTAAATAGGTTGATAAAACCTATTTGGCTCCCTGATGAATTTGGCAAAGTGGGCCAAAGTTTAATAGGTTTAGATGGGAATGTAAATGTATCCATGACCAAGTCTTCAACACATTTCAGTGACTAACTTTCTTTGATCAAATGTTTGTTTCAAATTAAACTCATATGAAACTTCCTTTTAATATACAATAAACATTTTTTTCTCTGGAGTTAAGTTTTCTAATAATGATGTCAGTGGTGACATCTAGCTAGGTGAATACATTTGGATTTAAATTGCCAGCTATAAAAATAAAAGCTTCACTACACTTCTTTTTTTCATTAAAAGTTTACACAACAAACTCTAGAAAATACTTAGACTTAGACTCAGGACTTAGACTGCCTTTATTGTCATTGTACAAAGCCACATAATGAATTTAACAATGAAATGTTGTTGTCTTTCAATGGTTAGTTGTATAAAATAATAAAAACAATGGCAAAAAAATCTCACAATCTAGCAAAGGGTCCTGCAGATCAGGACTCATTCATTGCGGTTCTGTCCAGAGAGTTGTCAGGAGCTATTATTCCTACTGGCTGGAGAACAATGGTTTGTTATGGCTAACACAGCGTGAGCTAGTATACACATTTGGACAGATTGGATCATTAAAAAAAAGCCACTCAAACGCTTTTAATTCTCTTGGAACTGCAGATGTAAAGATATAATTACAGCAAGTCTAACATTTTATTGGAGAAGTAACTGTGGCGGGATGAAGCATCTTATAGACAATCTTACATCTGAGAACAAGCATCTCAGTTCATGTCAGTGCACCCAAATCCCCTCAAAAAGCCTCATAGAAGGAAATGTATTGGTCAAATATTGAATATACAGAGAACATTTACCCGACACCTGAAGACTCTGCCTCCCAAAAGTCTAGGAGAGTGTAGAAATCCATAATCCATTAAAAAAAAAAAGTATGATCTGCTTTTAGATTGAATATTGAATATTTTTAATTCAAAACCAGCGTGAGCCTTTTCTTGTCCATGCTGTATAAGAACAAAAAAGCCATGCACAAGCACCCACGATAAAGGTCGATGCATTACAGGATATTTTTTTAGGTAATTCATTACAACTTCTGGATTTTTTTAATCAAACTTTCGTTACCTCTTACTTGTTTGGTTCCACTGTTTCATTACAACATCTGTCAGTGTTTCTGTACATGTTTAACTGTTATCAGTTTTTATCAAACGAACTGAATTCAAATAAATTGTTATACATTATTCTGAAATAATGCATGTGAAAGGGTAAGGGGTTTTATTGTCATAAGTCAAATGTTGGCAAGGACAGAAATGATTGTTTAAAAAGAAGAGGAGCTTCTCACTCCATCAGTTTGGACTGAATAGCCTGTAGCTAGCTCACACTTCCTTATCTCCATTTTTGGCTACATCCATTTACATAAAATTATCAAAATGGACTGTGGTTTCTGTAAATTTGTAAGATTACTTATTGGCAATTATGTTGTTCCCTATCAAGGTGAAGAAACACTGTGGGGAAACTCAAGTGCACACAAAAAAACCCCCAAAACATTTAGCTGTGGTCTGTTATACACTTTCGTAACTCCTAAGAGACTGTTTAAAATGTTTTAATCTGTTGCAGTCTGTCAGATTTGAAAACGAATGAGGCAAACCTCGTGAGAAACTGATTAAAACACCAGAAAAATGTGGCTTTCTCAAATCAAATTTGAGAATTGAAGATTTTTTTACGTAATTTTAGATGCTTTAAGTAATTATGTCTGACCTATTTCATTAATAAGTGTAAGGAAAGAGGTACAGCCTCCTCATCATCACTTTGACCGATAGTACCCTGCAAATAACTGGAGCTAATTAAACTGAGGAAGGTTTCTGTTGTCAAGTCTGTGTGTTGCAGGAATACAGGGAGATGCTTTCTTTGGAAATATATGCGGCTACAGACAAGCAGGACAAGTAGATCTGTTCTAAAGGAGGAAGAGGATGGAAGGTTTTGCCCGATAGTAACCTCAGCACGGTGTGCGAAGGAGGAGGAGAGGTTTGTCCGATAGTAACCCCTTCACCAAGCATGATGGAGGCAAGCAGAGCAGGAGGGGGATGGTGGACAGATTACCTATATTTAACTCCACACAGCGAAAATGTGCCACGTCGGTTTGGTATACCTACAAAAAAAAATGCCCTCACAGTGCATCTGGTGTCGATGACATAAAAATATTTCAGACAAAGCGATGAGAAAGGTGTTGCATTCGACGCTCACGACTTTATTTTTCTGTACTCTGGATGTAACATTTTACGAAAGCGGTGTGCAGAAAAAATCTAAATAAGTCGATAGTGGAAAGGTTTCAAGAAACTGTCACGATACTAACAAAAGGCAAAGCTCTGTTTGCTGAAGGCATTTTTTCGGTAAACGTTTATCAGGCTTCTCCTGCTTTGAAGGTCCGGATTTATGTGACGTTCAAGTGCTAGCAAAAATATAGGACCGATAGCATTTACTTATCAAATAGGTACATATAAAGAAAAAAGCTGACTTTCTTAGTTAATTGTTGAAAGTTGCACGGCTTTTGTAAGGCAAACAGAAGTTTGTAAAAATAAAGCAAATATTATAGCTCATAAAATCTCAGAAGCCAATAATGGGACAGTAAACAAAAGACAAAATAAGCATTGTGCAAGTGCTATTGCAGTAAAAAGAAAAAGAAAAAAGAAAAATAGCAATAGGATATGTTTTTGATTGTTTTAGAGATGGGATCATGTTCTGAAATGATCCATCCTTCCATTATCATTACCGTTTATTCCCCCAGGGAAAATAATTTCCTATTGCTTTGGTGTTATTATTGTCTTTCTGTCAAATGACATAAAAACAGACTAAATCTCGTTGGACTGATTTGTTTTTTCTATACCAAAACTATTTACAGCCAGAAGAAATGCCCACTTATTCTGTGAAGAACTGTGAAGGAGACCTTGAAGGCATCACAGTTTGACCGAGAGTTACCTCTCGCTGCAGCCTTCAAGAACTGGGTGAAAGGGGAATGATGTCACTGCCTGACTGAGTGCAATAAAGACACCTAACCTACTGGAAGTGGTTACTGGGTAGAAATCGACACGGACGGGAGGCTTCTTGTCTGATAGGCAAAAAAAAAGTAAAAAAGGCTTGTCTTGTGATTCTCACTTGAAAATATAGGTGAAATGTCACAGGGGGTTCTTTTTAAATTTCCTGCATTAAAAGACTGATTTTGCAGGTTGTTAATTTTCTATTTAGTGCATTCTATTTAAGCACAGTCTATATAGATATTTTCAAAAGAAAATCTGAATATTTTGACCCCATTCTTCAGAAAGCATGCATAAACACTGCTGTATTATTAGACTTGAAATGAGTTATTGCATAACCCTAACAATAGCTAATAGGGGAATTTATTTTGTTGAAGAAACTGTTGAAGCACTTAATATGCAATGGGCACAATTTTAGCCATTTTAATTTCATGATTTGGACCACTCTAGTAAAACCGTGGTTAATGATCAGTGTATGGGGAAGGTTTTTACTAAAATGTGTAAAGATATTTTTTCACCTTGCAGAAACTGCAGTTTCTGTTTCCCTCAGCAAACCAGTTAGATGTTTTTGTTTTTTTCTGAAGGGGATTAGGATATGTCTGGTCTTGACTGACCAGATATGTCCATGGTGCATTCCTGGATGACGACTCAGATAGTTTGGCATATAATCATATCACTTCGGTGAAAGATGGGTACAATGGCTTACTCTATCATTTTTCCCACAGATTAACTATATACATACAAGTTTTTCCATGATCAGTGTTATTGCACACACCTTATGTGTGACCAGTAGCTCACACTGTTTAAAGATTTCCCAGGCAGCTGTAATGAATCTCTATTCTTTTTACATTGACCTACATAGTCACAGTTCTTGAATGAGAACATTGTTGATGTACTGGGTTTCAGATATTTTTCTTTTCTCTGGAATTAATCTTTCACAAAACCCTGCTGGAAATGCTGAAAATTAATTTCCATGTTTGATTGCCATGCTAAGATGCGGACACAGTGTTCTACTTTATGAATAAACACAAGTGTGCGATCAACAAGGGAAGCATAGCTTGTCCAAACATGTCAAGTCCCAGCAGAAAAACTTTGTCAGTGGCTAAGTTTAAGAAAATTATTAAGTAATTATGAAAAAATGTACTAGTTAGAAAAGCAGCAATCTAATGGGGGAGTAAAACTAATGTCTTCTAGTAAGAGGCCAGCATACTTATCCATCTCCAACCAGTCTCAGACTGCCATCTGTCTGTTTGTTGAACTGTACTAATATTTGTCATCATATGTCTATATATATATATACATTACATTACATAAGTAATGTCAATCTAAAAGTGTAGAGCTCTATACAATACAAAGTTTAATGTAGGTGAATGTTGTTTGTTAATGCGGTTTTGTTGCATAATGTTCACAAACCATACTCTTTGTGTACTGTGAACCTGTTACCATTGTTTGTGTGCATATTTATGTGTATTTGGCTCAACGATAGGGATCAGTTTGTATCGGGTTTTAATTAAATTTATATGTATTCTCGTCAACTTTTCTGTGGTTGAATGAGTGCATGTTTCAGAAAATTGTTTCTGTTACCAAAGAGGGTCCCTTGTATATCATTAATAGTTACCACTTTAAATGTCAGATTGCTATATGAAAAAAATTTAAAACAAGTCCTGGATTATCTGAGGGGTAAATCACAGAGGGATTTGTAGTTCATTCCTGTATGGTGTCAGTTCCCTTTCCTCAATCAGTAAGCAAAACCAGTACACACTTCACATCTGAGGAAGAACGGAAATGGACTGACACAAAGGGAACAAAATGTTCTGGCTTCGCTTTTTATTTTCCTAGTGCCCCAACTTCTTTGGGGACAGAGAAAATATTACATCCCAGCCAGTGAATTATTCTCCATTAGGGTCATGAGCATGGCCTTTTTCTAAAATTTCTCTGTGTGCAAATGTATCAAACTGCTGACTGGCCATCTGCTGCCCTCTGTTCTATATAATAGTCTATTCATCTCCAACAGCTGGTGGCCCTACTGACCTCTGCCTGTTTTCTGTCTAACTGTCTATCTGCGGTTCTTTTCTCATTCTCAGTATTTAGGTCTCCAAACTGTTTGTGGAATTCCTGACATATCGCCGAAACAGTAAATATGTTTTTTCAAACTCAGCACTATTGGCTGGCTTTGCCGCTCGAAAAAGGACTTTAAGAAACATTTGCCTCTCTTTTACGGTCTTGGAGAAGTTCTGATGAAAGAAGAATTTTAGATTAAGTCTTTTCTCAGAATTTTAGTTGTGCTATGGCTTAATAAAAATGACAACTTTATATTCTGACTTGAAATGAAACAAAGGAAAAAGGACTTCTTTCAAACTTAACAGATGTCTGTAAGTAAGTGTGACCTGCAGTTGTGCTGTTATGTTCATCTGACTACATTCACTCACATTTTGTTTATACATCAGTTGTAGAAAAACTGAAAAAAAGGTTGCATTAAACCACAAAATGCGAGTGACCAATGGGCCCCTGATATACAGAGGAGAGACGACATGAAGTTGTGGGACTGTTATAGATCACAATCAAGAACAAGTTTATGAAAAATGTTGCCAGCAGAAGCCCTGTTTTTCTTTGTTTGTGCTTAAAAGGCCTTTCAAAATGCTCATATTGTATCTTTTATGTAATACTGTCAACCTAATGTAACAAAAATATACATAACAGGATCAAACTTTATCTCTCTGATAATTTTAATGTGGAATAAGCAATTTCTGGCCTCAAGTCTGTTTATCTTAGAATGTTTCTCCATAACTTATGATTTGTGACTGAGAGGACACTGTTCTGACACTGTTCTGACACAGTGTCCAAACTTTCTCTTCTGCTCTATTTTATGTCCCCCACCATCTGGAATAGCTGTAGCACATTTTTCTTCCTGGCGTTCCGCTGCTGTAGTTGTTTTCTCCGGCACGTGGCTCTGCTGACAAAGCAACTTCTCATGTCCAGAGCAAATTATTCATGCACACACAACAGCAGATCACCAGGAGCCTCATTAACACACTCTCGATGCTCTGCTCAGAAACCCCCCTGGGCATCTGGATGAAATCTTGACTAAATTAATAGTTTCTTCACATGTTTCGCTGCAGCTCGGGTATTGTCTGTGTAGATCTGAAAAGCTCTTCATTGCTGGTATTTTCATTACCTCAAAGCTATGTCACTGTGACACTAATGCCTCTCTGTGTAGGAATTAGGCCATTGGAGCATCAACATCAACAGGTCTGTTGTTTTTCAATGGTTTAATGTTACCTTAAAGCATTTAAAATGTGAATTACACAGTTAGGTTGTTTGAGACTTTTCCTGCTAAAGGGAGTTTTGCAGATTGACACCGAACAATTACACACTTAGAGCTCTTAGGCCAATCACATACACATTATTACAGAAAAGCTCTGTTGTGGGTCCCGAAGGAGAATCCGTGGCTATTTTGGGTTGTGTAGAAGACTTAATACCGAGTGAGGGATGTTTGAGAGGGGGAAAAGGGATTGAACAACAGCCAGACTAAAAGGGAGCCAAGGTTTCCGATTGTTGGGTGGCAAAGAGAAATAAGAAATGTTTGAGGAGTAACATTTTTCTGACTGGATGTGTTCCTTTTTTTGTTTTTGTGTTTATGAAAGCAAGGGGAATTTGGAAGAGAAAGATGAAGGAATCAAATGGTTTCTATTAAATTGATAAGCAGTGTCTGTTAAGAATTTACCCCTTGCTGAGTGATTGTCCAACTGGTCTAAGATGGTAAGCCAACTGTGTTGTAATCAGTATAACATTTTTTACATTTTTTTATTTTGCTCTTAGGAGCATCTTGTATGAAATTTTTTTTTCCTGATGTACACAGAGTGGCTGAATATCTTGGAATCTGAATCGACAAGACAAAGTTGCCTTTTGTTCAAAGGCTTATCAGAATAAAATGCAGGAAAATATTTGGAAAGACCGCTCAAAGCATCAGCTTGAGAGGGAAAAATAAACCACATCTCAAAGCTAAAAACAAACACATGCAAGAAAACCAAAAGGAAGCTATAGCAAAAAACGAGACCGAAGAATGGAGCCGAGGAGACGCGGCAGAAACAGGGTGTAGTAAATGGAACGCGGCTGCTGTGGTAAAAAGTGATGAGCCTCTTTTTTGTCCCCCCTCATGTTGCTGCTGCTGCATCCACGTGAGATGGGAGGAGACTGGAGGAGGAGGCAGGGCAGCTGGGTGGAGGAGAATGAAGGGAGTCGCTGAACAACTGCTGCAAGATTTGCTTGATTTATCACTTAGAATTTCTGGCTCGTACAAAATTGAACACCTCTTCAATGATGAACATATATTCTTGACTGAACAAGGTTTTGATCAATAGGATGGGAGGAAACTTTCACGTTTCCATCCAAAATCCCTTGGCAGTAGTAAGAATATTCTTTCCTCTGTATTTCATCTATAGTTTAGTACACTATGCATACTTTGAAGATATTTATTTTTTTTGTCAATTATAACAATGTCAAGCTTTTGTTAAGGCACATACTGATACAAACACATGTGCACACATGTTTCCAAAAAACTGCATCCCAACACGTGCTTGGACTCAGCTTTATATTGAGAACCTCAGTAAGCTGGATTGGTGATTTTCAATCCAGTGAGATGGGGATATAAATAAATCTGTCATGTGATGGCCTTGGCTTTGAGAATCGGGAAATCAACCTATTTCATCACGATTTATGAAATCAGAAGAATTGTTCTGAAGATCCCAAATGAATTCTGATCATGTGATTTCTACTTAAGATATATTTGGATCTATGTAACTTATTTTTCAGTCTTTCAGAATTATTTTCAAGTTTATTTGTATAGCGCATTTTGTGAGTAAGACAATTCAAAGACCAAACAATGAGTACATTTAGTTTTGTGTCACTTCCAGTTTTGTGTCACGTCACATTTGGGAATGTGGTTGTGACTAAACCACGCACAGGCATATGGACATAAAGTTTTTGCAGTCAGCAGCAGTCAGGCAGTATGATTCATTACCCCAGAAGTCATGCAAGTGGTTAGTTGATTTGAAGAGGAAGCACTTTGTTTAAAAGAAATTTGAGAATTCTCACCATGCATCATTTTAAAACCTGAAAACGTAAGGGATCCTAAATGTCTTGGTTTTGACATGAAAAGTCAAGTAAGCACATTCATTCAATGTGTTTTTTTTTCCATGAACTGACTTTGGATGCAAAAGGCAAAATTCTTTTTAAATTCTTCTATCTTTCTTCAACCTTTGCATTCAGCATTTAGTTTAACATTAACCTGAAATTATTAATGACAGTTTTGAGGAATAATAGTAAAAAATGTCAAAATAGGAGTTTGCTGATCTCTTTAAATCCATCAAAATGCTCAAGTATGCAATACGTACAAGCACATACACTATATTGCCAAAAGTATTTGCTCACCTGCCTTGACTCACATATGAGCTTAAGTGACATCCCGTTCCTAATCCATAGGGTTCAATATGACGTCGGTCCACCCTTTGCAGCTAGAACAGCTTCAACTCTTCTGGGAAGGCTGTCCACAAGGTTTAGGAGTGTGTTTATGGGAATTTTTGACCATTCTTCCAGAAGCGCATTTGTGAGGTCGCACACTGATGTTGGACGAGAAGGCCTGGCTCTCAGTCTCCGCTCTAATTCATCCCAAAGGTGTTCTATCGGGTTGAGGTCAGGACTCTGTGCAGGCCAGTCAAGTTCATCCACACCAGACTCTGTCATCCATGTCTTTATGGACCTTGCTTTGTGCACTGGTGCACAGTCATGTTGGAAGAGGAAGGGGCCAGCTCCAAACTGTTCCCACAAAGTTGGGAGCATGGAATTGTCCAAAATGTCTTGGTATGCTGAAGCATTCAGAGTTCCTTTCACTGGAACTAAGGGGCCAAGCCCAGCTCCTGAAAAACAACCCCACACCATAATCCCCCCTCCACCAAACTTTACACTTGGCACAATGCAGTCAGACAAGTACCGTTCTCCTGGCAACCGCCAAACCCAGACCCGTCCATCAGATTGCCAGATGGAGAAGCGCGATTCGTCACTCCAGAGAACGCGTCTCCACTGCTCTAGAGTCCAGTGGCGGCGTGCTTTACACCACCGCATCCGACGCTTTGCATTGCACTTGGTGATGTATGGCTTGGATGCAGCTGCTCGACCATGGAAACCCATTCCATGAAGCTCTCTGCGCACTGTTCTTGAGCTAATCTGAAGGCCACATGAAGTTTGGAGGTCTGTAGTGATTGACTCTGCAGAAAGTTGGCGACCTCTTCGCACTATGCGCGTCAGCATCCGCTGACCCCGCTCCGTCAGTTTACGTGGCCTACCACTTCGTGGCTGAGTTGCTGTCGTTCCCAAACACTTCCATTTTCTTATAATACAGCTGACAGTTGACTGTGGAATATTTAGGAGCGAGGAAATTTCACGACTGGATTTGTTGCACAGGTGGCATCCTATCACAGTTCCACGCTGGAATTCACTGAGCTCCTGAGAGCGACCCATTCTTTCACAAATGTTTGTAAAAACAGTCTGCATGCCTAGGTGCTTGAATTTATACACCTGTGGCCATGGAAGTGATTGGAACACCTGATTCCGATAATTGGGATGGGTGAGCAAATACTTTTGGCAATATAGTGTACCTTTATAATACTGGATGTAATAAGTTTCTTGATTTTTTTGTCATGCTATCCCTAACACTGCCAACATAAAAAAGTAATCTCATACACATATGCATTAGACACACCCTCTCCTGAGTCTAATGTCTTCACTCTGCACTGTCCAAGGTAACAACATCTTAGCCTTGTCAAAGCTTTACCATCCCTTTAGTTCAAGATCAGTCAGATCAGTCCTGTTTTTAATGGATGGCCACAATGTCTTTCTCTGTTTCTGCTCAGTCTGTGAAGGACGTGTGGCACTGAACGTTCTGTTCAGTCTAATCAAGGTTTTTGATTTGTTAATGTACGTGTCCATTATATAGATATATCTATTAAGTAGCCAATTTTATCTTTGGTGTGTCACCCTGATCTTCATCTGCAGCTGAATCTTGATCCACCAGCAGCTAGTCTCCATCGCCATCTGGTGTACAAATGAGGGCTACACACTTCTGCAAGACAAAATACATCAGAACCATTTTCAAAGGTACTCATTAAAAACTTGACATTCTCTCAGATTTCTTTTGCTCGATGTGAAGCTCAAACGATTCGATAATCTATCTATCTATAATGTTTGCATATACTTCACTTCACTTCACTTTCACTTTATTTTGGTAAATTGTCCACATTAAACACAAGAAACAACAAAAGAAAAAAAAAGAAAAGAACAATAGACAAACCCACAGTTTACCAAAAAAGGAATAGGCCGAAGCAAAGCTTATTCTTGCCTACCCTATTTTTTACCTTACAACCAGGATTTCTACAAATTCAGATTACATACGTTATATACGTTTCTATAGCCTGATTTTCCAGTCTGGCTAATGTCTTCATCCATGTCTGTCTGTCTGTCTGTCTGTCTGTCTGTCTGTCTGTCTGTCTGTCTAAAAAAGTTACTAAAAGTCTCAGCCACTCGTTATTAAATTTACATCTGCTTAGTCTGCAGTGTCTTTGCTGTTGGACCACAAGATGGTGCTTTTTTCCCTGTTAGAATAAAAGCAAATATCTAGTAAGTTCTTTTGACTTGAGGCACGTAA
Source organism: Menidia beryllina (assembly GCA_013363375.1). Taxonomy (NCBI): domain Eukaryota; kingdom Metazoa; phylum Chordata; class Actinopteri; order Atheriniformes; family Atherinopsidae; genus Menidia; species Menidia beryllina. The sequence goes on from JABUIW010000078.1 coordinate 1,899,038, forward strand.
ATGCCTGGATGGTCACTTTTAAGAAAACAAAATAGTAAATGAGAGAAATGTCAGGTGTTGGACATTTTCAGGGGCATGGCTTCCCAATTAAAAATTAAAGGAAGCAGGATACATTTACTTAGTTTTAAGCATCAAGGTATGTTTTTTAAATTTATTAGCGCATGATTGAACTGCAGTGGCTGACAAATTCACACCTGTGGGAACAATAACTTTAAGCTTATCTTTTAAATTAAAATAACTCATTTAATCATTGCACATGAGTATCAAAACAAATATTCCATTAGTGAAAATCAGTGATGCAGTTAATTGCTGTTTATGTTTATAGATGAGTTCTAACACATTCATTAAAACAGAACGCATCACAGGAAATAGCTAAACTAAACTAAACATATCTACAATTGTATTAAAGTATAATGCAATGTAAATTATGATTAAAGATAGAAATAATGCACAAATACTGCATTTTACTAACTATATGCTGCCAGATTGAAGGAGAGACCCTGTAGTTCTCTAAATAACAGAAATAAGAACCGTGATAAAATAATCATCTTGTAATCATCTCAGTTTCTTGGTACAAAGTCTGTCTATTTCCTGTTGTACAAACTATTTAAGTATAGAAATGAAAAAAACAACATATTTGCCCATATTTTTAATTTAGTCTCAAAAACTGAAAGCTCTCTGGTGGAAATGATGTCCCATTTGACATGAAGTATTGTTTAGCAAATTAAAAAGCATATGAACTGCATAAATTACTGCACAATTGCAGATATCCCACCAGCATGGATGTATCCAAATTTTAAGCTTTTTGCTACAGTTTTGATATAAATCCCTTAACAAAAAGCCAACAGCTATCATTGCTCAAGGATCTCTCATGTCATCTCAGCCATGGCCTTCATCTCCAAATTAGTGTTTCACAATAAACAGAGGGAGATGTTCATCCACCTCAACTTTTTGTTTCTCATATATTACAACATTACAGAAAATGTTTTCTGGTTCAATTTAAAATCATTGATGTAATAGAAGTGGGCAGGATGTAGCCTCAATTTTAATCAACCAATCCGTAAAGTTAAAGGTGTGAGAGAATATTATCAAATGAACAGTGACAACTGAGACATTCACGGTGACACAAAAAGGTTCACCCCAGCGCAAAATCTACCTTGATTATCTGCTAGTAATTTTGTGCACCACATATGAATGTTAACTGAGAGCAGTGGTCAGAAATGTGACCCATAAATAGCTAGGTTTTGCAACTGAGCTGATTTTAAAGTGCAATGTGGTTCTAACCATTTATCTGAGACACGCTATTATGTGCATGCATTTCATAGACCTATAAGGTTGCTCCGCTTTTTTTCCCTTTTTTCTTAAGATATGGGGACGGATAGCCTTTGGCTGGCTGAGGTTCCCTGCTGTGAACCTCAGGTTCTGGGTGAATGGCTCCAAGCAGGAAAGAGTAGTCATATCTCCTGGGAAAAAGACATTTTGTGCGTCTCCACAGCTCTCTCCAATTCTTGAATTAGACCAAAGGATTTGGGTTTTGCAGTGAAAACCTGCACTATTGAAGCAACTATCCTGAAAGTCACTGTGAGTATGTGCACATCGGTTAAATGATTTTCTTAATCTGATATCTTTGTTCCATATTGTTTACCATTCATGCCATCAGATAAAAAATGCATGAAATGCGATGCAAACCGCAAATCGGCTGTATTTCCAGGCAGTGCTGCTATTGTCACTAATGCCTGTGGCACAACGTTAAGAAAGTCCATGTAGGAGCAGGCTTTGTCTAGCTGCCACGTGTAGAATGATGAGCATAGAGCAGGTGCTCTCTCAGAAATACCCAAGGAGCCAAGTGCAAGCCGTTCCTGCATCTTAAATGAAAAGCCTATTATTGTGGGGCTCAGTGGATGAGACTTAACTCTCCTGATCACTATTTTAATGCTGTTTATGCTTGAGAAAATAAACATATCATGAGTTTAGCTCATTAGCATATTCAGAGATCTCCACTAACTGGATGAGGAATAAGTTGGAAACTCCCGCCCCTTGAGACAATAAGAGGTGCTTTTGAATGAATAACATTTTGGGGAAAACAGATGAGCTGTTATGTAATGAGGAACTTGCTGGAGCAGGATTTAAAAGGTTAACAATTTTGATGATGGTATTGACTGGGTAATGACTGGCAGTTTTTTTGAGACGTACCAACAAAGGGTTTGCTTATGTGGGCTCATCTATAAAGATACAGCTTCTTCATAATCTTAATGGGATATTTGGGTTGGCGTGTATGCATGACTGGCAGTATGGAAGGAAATGCAGTGCACAAAAGTAATTTAATACATCCATGGGTGCGTAGTTAATTAGTCAAGCTAGAAGTGAGATTCAAGCACAGGACCGTGTTAGTAGAGCAAATCCTTTAAATCCTTTCAAATACGTAAATCATGTTTTTTTCATACTAATAAGAGATTTTTAAACAGAAAACAGAGTGTAATTGCTGACGGTTCGGTCCAACAAGAACATTGAATAGGAACATTTTGTGAATAGGGCTGGTGATTTTAGCAGCACAGAACCGGAATTTTGTGTCCTAATTACTGTGCAGTTTTAGGCTGAGTTTAACAGCCAACTCATCCAACTTTGGACTTGACAGTCACCCGTTTGTACTCGCAATACAGCAGCCAAAAGTTGTCCTGAAGAGTTTGCTTAAGGGAAACTGTCAGAGCTGTAATGGTATCCCGAGAGCAATTCCATACCACGACTACAGCTCATTATAGCCAACTGTGAAAGAATGGGATGTTCCAACCCTCATCTAAACAACATGTTGCTGAGTTAGGAACTTTCAAAACTAACATATTCTGATATGACACCATTATTACTTTTTATTTACAAGAACAGTGTTTTTATTCAGAACAGTGTTTCAACTTGTACTTTTTCACTAGTGGCCCTGTGAATATCAACATTTCTGATGCAGACGTTGCTGATATGCAGACATTTGCTGTGTCAGTGAACTGTTTTTATTCTTTCTGTGATACATTATTCATCAGTGCGAGTTGCCATGAAAATGATGCATCCACACAAACCTCAGAGCTCCATCAAATGTTGTTATTCTGATGTGTCCACACAGATGAGGTGCTGCACGTACAGGTAGAGGTCGCTGTCTCCCTATATTTGAGAAAGAAGAGCAAGATCAAAATATCTAACAAAGAGGAATATATGCAAATGGGGCACTCCCAAACTGTTATCAACAACCAAATGCTCCATCCCTTTTTCCATATGTAAGGTTTAATTTTTGCTGTTGCAACCCTTGTTGCAAAGTTAGTTAGAATGGGAAAACAATTGGAAGTACACTGTCTAAATTGTACGTACATTGATTATTTTTAGGAAACACAATGTGTTATTTGAAATTATGGACATACAGCTAAGAATGACCTACATGAGCTATTTCCTGCAAGGAAAGCGTTCGATTCTATAAAATTTTTACCAAACAGCCTGGGGTACATAAGTTGTGTTTTCGTAGATATAGGGCTGTCCTGAGGGTCCAGAATGTCAATATTTACCTCAGTATCTCTTGTGCTCTGGTGGTTTATAAGTCTTCAGTAGCTGGCACTGATCAGAACTCTAAACAAAACCTAGATGGAGAAATATTGAACTGACATTACAAGATGATCATCTGGCTTCCTGCGCATGCTATTGAAAACCTCTGATGGTTACAATGTGGAAAACATCTGAAGGTCTCCTCTTTCCTGAGACCTGAAAATGTTCTAAAATTCACGCCGTATCCCGCAGATACCACCAGATTGAATTTTTTTGGGAATTGGAAGTCAGGGCCCTGACTCTTCTGTGTTGTGTGTAAATGAGAAGATGGAGAAAGCAGGAGGTGTGATGAGCTCATATCAAAATGAAGGCTGAAATCTCACCCCCACTAGGCAGCCCAAAATTAAGGAGTCCTTTACTTCCTAACCAAACATCAAGTCTGAATATAAATGGTAAAAAAATATGAAAAATCGAAAACATAGCGTCAATAATAACATTGTCTGGAACACAAATTATTCATGGAGCGCCTATCCCATGCAGGAGGGATGTGTGCCTGTGAGGAAGCACAAACAATATGGTCTGTGTGTATTATTTTTGTGTTTCCTCATCTATATTGTCGTTGGACAGAAAATATAATTACATTTTTAAATAGTGTTACTTTTTAGCATCCATCAGTTATTTGCTCTTCCTATCTGCTTGTTGTTAAACAGGTTTTTGGCATAGTTGGAGGAAGGAAACAAACAGCTTGTTTTCAGTTGAGGCACCAACGTCATGATGACAGAACATGGGCTTGTGTTTACACATCTCCGTAATGAAATACTGGTCTGACTTTGCAGAGGATTTAGAAGTTAGACAACCATATCCAAACACACATGCATTTGTACTGAGAAACAAACATGTCTGGCTGAATTTCTTTTGTGCGTCGTCTTCCTCTGCCTCTTTCATTAGTTTATCTCACTTGTGCTTCTAATCACTATCAGTTCGTTTTTCCACCATCTCTTGTTGCCTGTCCTGCTTTATAAGGTTTGCTCTGGAACAAATTAGATTTGCCACAGTTTTACCCTGAAAAAGTAAAGTAAGCTAGCCTGCCTGTCTGTCCGCCTTCCTGTCTGTTTGTCCGCCTGTTCGTCTGTTTTTATGTAGGTTCTTTGTACTTGTGGTCAAAACCTATATGGGCAGGAGTATTTTTAGTGTGTATCTGAGCAGCAAAATTCAACATATGTTAAGTTAGACAAAATAATTCATTGAATAGATGACAAGTTTGGACAACCTGGAGCTGATTGTGCAAAGATGAATAATGCATTAGTTCCTCAGCATAATAAACAATACAGCGCATCCTCTACAGAAATTACTAATATTGTAATTTTCTGGTTTATTACAGTGTAGCAAATGATGTTGACTTACAATCATTTATGTTTAATAAAAACCGGGAAAATTATTTTTTTCTTGGACATATCCTTCCAAATCCATTATTAAAAACCTACATGCAATGTTCTTTTAAATAAACGTGTAAATGGAATTTATGGTGGTCAGATGGACCGAAACTCTGACCTCTGCCGTGGAGCTTTGCAGCTCCTTCAGGGTTACTTCCTTTTGGCCTCTTCTACCTCAGTGATTCATGTCCTAGAAGGCGTGCGTCTGTGTGTGACTGGTATAACAAGACCTTTTATTTACTTATTTCTTCTCCCTTTCTTCAGCCAGTGTGGTAATATTTGCTTGATTTTTGCACTTTACCATGCGTTTCAACCTCGGTATATGAAAAGTTAAAACCCAGACTGTTTCTGGGTGGTGGAAAAGATAAAACGAATCTGTAAGAAATCTTGGTAAAGTCAGCAGGCCGTAATGAAAAAAAAGGAAAGTGCTTTAAAGTTATGTATTAAGTCTGTGGAAGTAGCTCCGTGTGGTGTTACACAATTAAATACATTTCATTAGCACATACTATAAAAAGAACTTGGCTTAACCCATCCATTTAGATGCAGCTAATTAGACGAGCTGTCTGGGGAGAAGGACCTCACAGGGCCATTTGTATAGAGTATATATGTGTGCGTCTGTAGTGGGTGTGTAGCAAGTTTTTCATGAGATAAATGAAAGCTGCTAAACAGTGCAGTAAATACAGAAGGCTCACAAGGGTATTACCACTCTTGCTCTCTTTATTTTCCATGTAATTCTCTCCAACACACGTTCTCTCTAATTAATCCTTTAACTCTTGGAGGCTGTCTTACTTTAGTTTATCAGATAGTCTTAGAGAATTAATTCAAGATTTTAATTTATTTTAAAATATGAAGATAATTAAGTTAAGTCATTTCTCATTTAATCAACAGATGAAATTTCTGAGAGCAAAACGGAGCAAAGTAAAACTGGCCGACAGTATGAAAAAAATCATGAAAAAGTTTGAAGCTGTGAGTTTATTGATGCAGATATTGTTCCATGCCCTTTTAAAACTGACTAAATTAATTTAAGAGTTATTTTTGTGAGGGGATCGGTACGTGGTTTGCACTTGTATTAACTTGTATTCACCTGTTACTGACTACAGTATACTGTAACATATACCATAAATAGAGAAATACACTCTTAACTAGACAGACTTAAGAGTGTATATTTCAAATAGATGTCATAGAATGTAATCAGAAATATCGTCCAGATTTGGCAATTATTTCTGTGATGTTAAAATATACAAACAAATCTCTACTGACACCCAAACACAGAAATATGGCTATTGATAATTAAGATTTGGAAAATGCACACAATTCAAAAAGCCGACAGGGTTGACAAAGCACTACTTGAATATGAGCAGCAGTATAGAGATAAGTGAACTCTAGTCTTGAGTGGCAAATACGCAAAAAGGATTGGAAAGAAAAACACACCAGGTGGTGTAAATGTGATTTTACTTCTTTGTGAAAGTAGCATTCAATCCCTATTTTAAGGAAGAGAACATTGGCTCCGTTTAGTTTCTCCTGAAAAAAATTCAATTACACCGTCAGATGACAGACTGATTCAATAAAAACTTTTAAATCAAAACTAAAATTACATTGGGGAAATAAAAGCCTGTTCTCAAAAAAGTATTGGTTCTCTTTTATGCACAGATAGAGATTATTTTCATGCCAGTCTTTCTGCCCTATTTCAGTGTCTCCATTGATTTTTGTGTCATTTTCTTAAGTCAAAAGAGCCATTATATCCACGACTACGACTCTTTAGGGACATTGAATATTCGCAGGTCAAACTGGCTCCTCTGTGAGGGCAAACTTGATTGGACAGAGGAAACGGGCAGCATTTGCAGCACACAGAGTTAGTCAAGCACATTGCTTGTTTTTTTTTTTTAGTTAGGATTTGGTATTAATCCTGTGGGGATCGAAATTGTTACTGATGGCAGCTTGCCACAATCAACGCTGCAGAAGTTGTTCTGGAAGAAGGTGTTCCATCTAAAGGTGCAAGCTAAAAAGGTCGGCCCATGCCCACTGCAGCTGTTTAATTTAACAGACAGAGCTGTAATGCTGATCTGAGTGGCGGACGCTTTTCTGTTAGTGGCTGCTGGGATTTCAGGCACACACTGTTCAGTTGCCTTTTTAGTGGTAAAGAAAAAAAAGTCCTCTCCAAGTACTAAATTGATCCTTTACACTTTAGTCCGGTTTGACGCGCAGCAGCATAAATGTGGCAGAAGTTTCCTTGTGGATGAATGACTGTCCTCAGTCTCAGTTTTGCTTGTTGTGGTGGTAAAGAGGATGAGTTTGCAAATAAAGGAATATTGTTTCTATTATGACCTGCATGAAGCTGTTTTGGTACTATATGTTCAAGTCATTTCATGCTTCAGTTATCATTATAATTCTATTACCCATAGCTCTTAAAACAATTAGCAGGAATGCCTTTAAAATCATAACAGTATATAAGAATGTGAAGAATATTTGATTGGCCTGGTGGTTGATAATATGGTTTTTCCATGTGGGAAATTTCTTGGTTATGTTCCATTGACATGATATTAAAGATCCTCTTTGAATAAAGATAGAAGGTTAGAAAGATGTGAACTACCCACCGAAAGTAATTTCCAGTGTGTGGTGCTTTGATGACTTCTCTGAAGTTAGTGTTTGACTGCTATCTTACAATAATACAGTTCAGGCAAAGAAACAGACTTCTGGCTCTCCCTTATCAGCTGGGTTTTGAGGCCCACTGCAGCATCATGCTAAGACAGCTTCTGCTGTCAAAACAAGAGGAGAAAGTAGGTTAAAAATAACAGAAGTGCATGAATATGTGAACACACTGAAATGACTGATACACCATTAAGGCCTGAATAGATCTGAGAGTTTATGACTGTGTATTTTATGAAACTCGTGGGTGTTCCCTTCTTTGTGTTTATTATGTCAAAATACAGTAGATGTTCAGAAAATTGTTGATCTGTTTGGAGCAGGTTCATATGCGTTTCATCAATCTTGTAAATGTTCTTTCAATCATTTTTCAGTTTGCTGAGAATACGAATCTTATTAAAAAATAGGACATCTTTCACAGTTCAGTGATAAAAACAGCATTAATTTAAGATATTTAATTCCCAACAGGATTTGGATTTAGAGTAATCTCTCTTTGAATTATATAAACGTTTCCTTCAACTGAAAAATGCATTAAATTAAGATAAATCTCAGTGAAAGCTGAACACTGCACTTTTGCTAAGGGAGACAGAGGAGATTCTTTAAACTGTCCACACAACAAATGAGTTTGTTATTTTTTATTTCAAGATAATTCATTAGTCAGGAGGGACTGCCCTGACTGTTCTTGGAGAATTACCAGTTTCAGAAAACTTAAAAATTCCACACTAAGTTGGCATTGTGATACACCTCAGGAAGATGTGAACTGCATTGGTTCATGGAACCAAAACCTGAGAGTAAAAACAGAAGTTTCCAGGGCTTGTTCACTAACCTTCCGTTGTGGTAAAGTCCCAGAGCACGTGAGGGACAGCTGTCCCCAAATCCTCTCCTTGGTCTTCTTTGAGCCGGAGTGACGAACCCAGGCCTTAACTCTGTTGTGTTTTTTAGTTTTGCTTGTCATTTTCAGCTCAGACACAAATCTACATCCTCACTGTATATGGCTGCAAAGTTTTCTCTTTCCAGAGGATCCTTTTGTTGATGTTGCCACCTTGGCTTAGAATATTAATGCAATGAATTGTTATGGAGAGTGAGTAGAGGAGGACCCAGAGGGCGGAAGCAGACATTATGGAACTGGGGATAAACTCAGATTTATTTATGAAATGATAACAAAAGGCCCAGCTATGCCAAAAAATCCCTAAAATAAACCAGAATACTAAAAAGGAAAAGGACAAAACAAAACCATAAACGTCGAAACAAAGGAACAAGGCCCCAGGAACTAGAACAAAGTATGAGAGAGAGAGAGACGGCAAGAAAGCGACAACTGATGAGTAAAAGACAAAGAGGGAGGAAAAATGAAGCTGTAATAGAGAGGAGAATGATTAGTGAGGGGAGACAGCTGAGCATAATGAGCACAGGTAAAGGCAGTGCAGTGGATGACCAGACTGAGCTGAGGAAACAATGGATGAAGAACAGAACCTAGAAATAAAGAGCAGGAAACAAAGAAAGAGCATGGAAGCAGGATCCTCTAAGAAAGACGGCAGAATTCAATGTAACAAAATAAACCAATCAAGGATAATAAACTAACCAAAACAACCGGGAAAATTTACAACTGGGAAAAAACAGGAACCGAACAGAACCAAAAATCCATAATTCATGGCATGATCTCACTCTATTGTATTATCCTGATTGCTGTTTATATATCATATCTGGACAAGGAATTTGTTTTTCAGGAAATATATGTACTGACATGCATTGTTGGTTTCCAGTAGGTGCCCCATGCCAAAAATGACTTATTTACCTGACAGCATCTCTGAGTTTCACGGCTCATTCTGTAACTCGAGCTCCTGACCTTGATGGCCCTTCCAATCTTCTGCAAACAGACAGCCCTGTTCAGCCCTCCCTCTGACTCACAAGAATCACAGATAAATATAGATGTAGTGAGTTGTGATGTGTGAGAGGGAATCTATTGAAACAGTGTGACACAGCTCCTGGTGGACATAACTGAACAGCAGCATGGATCAAGCATGTTTAGAGTGTGGGGAAGGTGGGGGGGATTCGTTTTTTTTTCCCTGCAGGGGCTACAGCAAGAGTAATTTCAGTGAGAGTCATGTCAATAGTGCAGCCACATCAAAAACAGAGGGCAGGAGCAGCATTATATTGAAGCAGACTTCTATCAAATTTGATCAACCATTGTGCCGACACATTCAAAAGTATATCAAAGACAATGTGCTTACTCAAGTTAAGGTTTAATGATGCACACAGTCAACTGAATTTAAAACAGAAAATACTGAGCATTAATCACACGCTCACCCCTGTTGTCATAAGCAGCGCTTTTAGTTTGAAACAATGAACACCAAAAGTACATGAAAGAAGTAATGGACATTGGAGGGATACATACAAAAGCCTCTTGCTTAAGGTCTAACAGCAAAAAAGCTAAAAATTTCAATCAAACTCATCAGAATCAATCCATGGATACAGTGAAGTGGTCTTTAAGGAAGATGCAAGGGAATGCAAATGTTACATATTAAAATAAAGCTATGCAAAATGCACTCACTAGTCCTGTGTGTAGCATTATACTTAAGTCTCTGCAACCTCCATATTTGGGCTTTTTGGTACCTTAAATTGAAAGATAAGTAATTATTTCTCTGTGTGAGAAAATGGCATCATGCTGTGCACTTCAATGTTTATATTTCTGTGTACAGGAGCACAATTTAACAGTTAAAATTATGTTGAATAACTAATTCAATTCTTGCAAGAAGAAATGATTACCTAAACAGGTTAGTGATGATTGTTTGGATTCCAGTATGCATTGCAAAAAATGGTGAAGATGGAGACTGGGAGTAGAACGGGTAAATAAAGGAAAGATAAAAAGATCATGCTCCTGAAGTTGTCAGATATCTGCATCTGGCTGTCACTTGTTGCTATTAGTTAGTGTGCATGCATGCCTGAGTGTTGTGCCCATTAGTCAATGAGAGCTTCCTTAATGAGGTGTTTATAATAACCAGTCTCCCCTGGGAATGACTTTTCCATCTCTCCAACTTCCCCACTTATGTCATTTCTTCTATAAGACAATTTCCTTCACTATTCAGCTCGGAACCTTTGATTTTATTGTTATTAATCCAAAGTATTCACCTTAAATTTCACAGTAGAGCCTCAGGTATTGTTCATTTCTATGTTTATATTTAACCTTCATGTGGTCTGAGTTTTATCTTGTAAATATATGCTAAAATACAATTATTATTTATGAATTTCTGGCACAAGGAAAGATTAATCTTATTTAAGTAGAGTAATGCACCGTATGCCAATCAGTCTTTCAGCTCTATTAATGGTAATATTTGTTTCCAAGTCTTTTGAGTTTGAAATGGGTGGATGACATTTGTGTAGTGAATTTTCAGTTAAATTATCATCCATCCATCTTCTATCTCCTGATACAATACAGGCTTTTGGAGACAGCCCACGGAAAGAACATTAAAGCTCCCAATAAAAAGGTAGCAGCTGGAATTCGAATCAGAAATGCTCCCGCTGTGAGGCAACAGTGCTAACTATCATACCACCGTGCAGCCTGTTATATTCTCATATCTAGATGCAACAGAAAGTTGGTTTGCAAAAATGAAAAACAATGCTCAATTGAATGTTGGTGTTTTGGAACTAATAATGCAATGATTTAACTGAATTTCTCTGTTTTAATTTGTTTGCCTTCTTTACTGAATCCCTAAACTGCTCTTTAATTGCAGCCCAATAGCCTGAAAAAGTGTACACTTGTGTGTCTGGATGTAGAAATATTACACTGTTCCTACAATAGGTTACAATAGGCTGCCAGGCAAAGACTAATAAGGCATGCCTTGGTGAGTCAGATGGCTATAACACATTATTGCTCTGCCTAGTTGACATTCAGATTGTCAGGAGATATCCTGAAAATGCTGCAGAGAATGTAACCTGAGTCATTGTCACAGGACCTGGATGTAAAGTCGATTAGGAGACTGGAGGAGAGGTGGGAATGGAGGTTGCCTCTGGGTTGAGCTGTCAAGGAGGACCTTTAAAGAGAAGGCTTTGAATATTTTTCTTATCCTTATTAAACTGCTCCTGTCTTCCCTCTTCTTTACTTGCTTTTTCATTTGTACAAGACTTGTTCATTTGGCATCAGTAATTCCACTTTAATTCTTGTGATAAAACGTTTCATTTAATACATTCATCCACATGTATCTTTTTTCAATTACATTTTACTCTCCGTTACCTTGCGGTTGCTTCATGTAACTTCTAATCCAGTTCCCTTTTAGAGTGGATGCAGAAAGTTTTCAAAAACTGGAAAAGTTTTTTGAAAGGTTATTCTACGATACACATGCCGCCCCAAGGCTCTATGGTCATTGTAGCTTTGAATCAGCATGTATGTAGAGATTTGTTTGTTTGACTTGTTTTTTCACAGCATTTTCTCAATGCTTGCAAATCAGAACATTTTAAGTGGAGGAGCTCTGTCACAAGCATTTCCTTTCAATCCAGTGCAAAACTTATTCCTCATAATCTATCTCTGTCTCTTTTTCCTGGATGCGACATCATTTTAAATGTATATTCAGTGGATGAAAGAGAAATGCTTACTGAAAACTGAGAGTTCCAATTCATGCTCTGTGGAGCTGAAAATTATGGCTTGAGTTAAATCTCAAGTCACTTGTGGTACTGGAATATCTTAATGTTACGAAAATATATATTTTTGTCACTTCATTTATCAAAAATAAGAAGAAAATATGTGAGTCATTTTGTAGCTGGGAATTGCTTCTTCCAAGAAAGCCAAAATCTAGTTGTGCTTCTTGTTTCACTTTTATTTAGAACATTTTTCTTAGTATAATGTCCATTAAGTTGCTCTACATATGAAAAACATATTTTCTCTACTCTACCGCAGTATCTGTCACTAGAGGTAAAATAATGAAGAAATGGCAAGATCAAACGCTTTTCAGCACTTTAAAATGCAGTCCATTCTGCACATGGCTCACTGGTCACAGTGGTTGAAGACATAATGCTGATGAATAATAATAAATCTGGTAGTTCTTCTTCATATCCCCACCCTGAGTGTACTTGTGTGATTTGCATATTTCTATACAACTTGAGAATACTTGAAAGCACAAGATACAAAGCCGATGACTTTGGAGCATAAACAAAAGATACAATAGGCAGCATCATTATCATTAGGGCTTTAGCTCTTTTCCAATGTCTTCACATTATCATTCCTCTTTTTTTAGTGCTTAACTTGTTTTTGTCTTGTCTTTTCTTCACATTTAGCCTAAACTTTATCTATTTATTGTGTTCCCTCTTTCTCCTTCGCACGTTTCTTAAAAACAAACTCTGACCTCTGGTTCAACAGCGATACAGTTTCGGGAAATGTCACACAACAATAGCATTTTGCATTTGGATGAAAATAAATAGATCTAATTTTGTAGATCTTACTCAGCTCTATTGTTTTCTAATTGTACACTGTCACTGAGTCAACATCCATATTTCACATGGCGTTGCCGGAAATCTCATAAAACACAATAACGTGCTTAAAAGTCCGCATATCAGGCAGCAGCAAAGAGTAGTATTTGTTTTGGTGTTTGGTGGTTTGAATCTATAAAAAAAGCAAACAAAATCTATCAAAAAAAGACATAGCATCTCATCATTGCCTTTTCTCCAACCACAGCAGTTTCAGTTCGCCTGTGTTGCACCTTCAGGCTTTCACAAATGCTGAGTTTGAAGACTGTGATATGTTTAGTCTCAGGCAGCCATTAGGGGATTGAAGAGTTACCAAAGAAGAACACATGCTGACAAACTAACAGTTAGCGGTATCCTTTTTTCCCCTATATTCTCTTTTTTTTGTATGTTAAGCCTATTCCATCTGATATTGGGCAAAATGGTACATCCTGGACAGGGGTGACAGTCAATGATAATAATGATAATTATAATAATAATCATCATCCTCATCTTTGGTTATCATTACTTAATACTGGTTCAGTCACCAGCTCTTAAAAAGTTGATTTTCTGCATCATGTTCATCATGATGACTTGATCAAGGTGACATTTGCAAAGTTGAGTTGATTGTGGCTCAAGGCCAACATTAGCATTGGACCTGTGTCCTGGATTTGATAATGTTTTTAAACAGTCCGTACAGGGTCATTTATCTTAATAAAGACAGGCTTCCAGAGACATTCCTGCATTACGACAAGAGAGAAGGTGAGTTTATTTCTGGCATGCTCCTTTCTCAGGTGAAAAAGTGGATTTGGTTGGTAAAGGCTCCTTGGTGGTAGGAGTGCATTTTAATTTTTCCAGAATATCCAACTCTCTTCTTGATGGGCATCTATCAAACTATTTGTGCCCAACAAGGTATCAATATGACCTGGTGGTTGAAACTGTGGGGAATTGTGTGTTTGCACTAAATTAAAGATAAGCAAGCAAAATAAAAAAGAGAAGCATAAGAAGACTTAGAGCGCTGCATAATTTGAGCGTTAAAATGTTATACAGCCGTCACAAATCATTTCAAGATCACAAAGATAGAGAGTATGAGGAACTCAGCAAATATTACATCACATACAGATCAGGCTGATCACACTACAGTGGCAGCAACATGAAGAGCTTGTCAGTTGTCAACCTGCGTATAAGGCGGGAAAATCAAGCCTGCCAATCGTTACAGACAGGTCCTCAGATTTCCTTTTTATTTTTCTGAACATCAATCAGCAGGCTGAATACATTAACCACCACCACTATGGGGGAAAAGGCAAGGATTTTAACCTTGATTGCAGCTTGGTACATGAAACGCAGGCTTTCTCCTTCATCCCATCCCTTGTGAGTGCTACTCAATATGGCCGAGCAGTTGTCCTTTTGTCCAGAACTTAAAATCTCAGCCTCTTTCTCCTTTATAGCTTTGGCAAACACACAGCGCATCTGACATGATAAATGACACATTTTAACCATGATCTTTGCCAGAATAGCCCTGTGGTCTTTTTTCAGGGCTTTGCTCTCTGTGTGGCTGTAAAAAAAAAAAAAACGTGACAGCGAGGAGACGACAGGCGTGAAAACACAGAATTCGAAGGTGAATTAAATTCCAGTCAGATTCAATATTTCATTATCTCTGGCAACACTTTGCTTACCAAACTGCCACAGCAAAGATCGAACCTGAGGGAGACAAATGACAAATGCATCAGTATTAAAGAGTGAAAGGCCTACTGCAGTACATCATATGCGCAAGGATAATGACTTTGAGCCTGAGGCTCCTTTCGAGTAACAGATTGCAAGTTTATACAATAATTAAGGACTCCAAGGACATATAGGACCTCAGAGTGTAACCTCTACTTCATATTCCATTCATCCGGTTCGCTCGGCGCGTTTGTGTGTGCTATTTTTGAAAAGACACCCAAAGGGCTGTTATATGTCCCTCCTCAGGCTGTGCCTGTCCATTTAAAAATGAGTGGATCCAATTGCCTACTTTTAGGAAAGCCAAGGTGGAGTTCTGGTTCAAAACACTTACAGATGGAGGAAACCGTTTCAGATGAAGAAGCCAGCACAGAGGATGAGTTATACATCAATTATGAAAATAATTGAGATGGACAACAGTATATATCTTTTGATGTGCAGCATGTGAAAGCTGTTCTACACTAAAAATGATAAATCTGAAAGATTTGATTTTTTTTTTTAATGATCTAGCAATGTTGAAATGATGTGAAGCTAACCAGTGGGTTAAAAATGAACATTTTGCTAATTTGAGATCAAATATTTACACTGATGTCCATTTTACCATCTTTCATATACAACATCCTAATCTATAGCTCTTTTTACTTAGGGGAAAACAGAAGAAAGCTCAAAGCGCTAAAGCAGTAAAAGCAAAAAGTGAGGGAATCTAAAGAAGAGGAGTACAAAGTCAACAGTACCCACAGTCATAAAGTAAACTAAGTCAATTTGACAAAGTGAAGAGCCATATACACCCTTTCTATAACCCTTATTAGTGTAGATTCCCTTTCAAGAGTGTGTTGTGGAATAATGTAAGTCAGTATTAGCCAAAGCCAGAGCGACACAGTAGTGTAGCTTCCCACTGCAGCAGAAGTGATTAGATTACTTTACCTAGCCATAAAAAAGTTATATAGCTCCATATCCCACGATAAAACTTGATGTAATGTTCTATTCTTTTTCTCATTGGCACAGTGTGGGAATAAAGGCAGTTAAATGGAAACATACAACTTCCTCTTTCTGTTTCCCCTCCTCACTGCACATTTGATCCAGGTTGCCAGCCAATGAACCAACTTAAGTAAAGAGATATTTCACTTTTAGCGTGAGGCAACTGTAAATTTTGAAAAGTTGGAAGTGCTTCATATCTTAATGGAACAACTAACTTAGTGAAGGATGAGGGCATCCATGGTCCAGCACTGTTTAATGCAGTTCGTCATATTACAAAGATCTGCTGGTCTTGGATGTGTCCAAGTCAGATATCATCCACGAGTGTTATTCAAAGCATCCCTCATTAATCTCTAATCATGCCTGCAACTATTTTCTGATATTTTTTTGAAGGAATTTAGTAATTTTGTATTTTTTGTTCAGCAGGAAATGATGATGGGTTCCTTGTTCTCTGATGAAGAACAGTATTTGAAAACAGGATCTTTAATATTTTCTTTAGCATGAAGCATCTTTAATCTGTGATTTGAAAGTTATTACCCAGTGAGAGCAGGTAGCTCTCTTCAGTGTCATCCAACTTGAACAACAACAAAGCCTGTGGCCATCAAAGTGATCTGTCTGATGGCAGCGTTGTTTTGATGTTTGGAGCCCATTATTTTCTGACCCCCTTTTAGATACTAATTACTTAAATTCACTCGGTCGTCTGCCTTGGCATGCTGAATTACCTTTGATGACCATGAGGTGGCAACACAAACTCAAATACTGAGTAACTCTTCTCAGCAGGGCATTTCCCCTTCTATCTCCAGCACCCACCCCTCACTCCCCACCTTCTTTTCCATGTGGCGACAGACTCCTGGTTCATTTGAATTTTACCAAAAAATCCAATCACTCATCTTAGAACAAACAATAATGCACCCAGAGTTGTGGGATAAAGCCCAGTATATTTGCCTTGTCCTTTTCAAAGCTGAAAATCTCCCACACTATAGCCTCTTTCTGAACCAAAGCGTATTAACGACAAGAAGCATAAGAGCATAAAACAATTTAATATCATTGCTGTTTATATATTACTAACTTAAGACAACTGAATTTGTTGTGATTCTTAGGAGCTTTTATGAGTCTTCACAGCTAGTTTGAATCCCATGTGTGGGCCTTTCTGTGAGGAGTTTGCATTTCTCCTTTTTCCATGTATCCGTGTGGGTTGTCCCCTGATTCTCTCACCTCCTTCCACAGTGAAAAAACATGCATCCATTCATTCTATACCACGTACTCCACACTGAGACGCATACACACACACTCACTCTATTGGGTAATTCAGAGTCATGAGTGAGCCTTACATGCCACAGTACCTAGAAAAACTCAATCGTGTACAGGGAGAACATGCAAACTCCACACAGAAAGGCCACTAGTCCCCAGGGGATTCAAACCAGGAACCCTCTTGCCGCTCACCACAACCCCAGCGTGCAGCCCCAGAGAATACACACTAGGTGAACTGGTGAGTCTAAATTGCCCATAGGAGGGAGTGTGAGTGTACACGGTTATCTGTCTCGTTGGACTCTGTGTCACCCTGTGATGGACAGCTGACAGCTGGGACTCGCTCTAGCCCCTCCTGCAACCCTGCTAGGAGCAAACCGGGATAGACAAGAGATCGATGGATTGACATTCTCTTTGCTTTGAGGCAATAAAACATTAGCGAAAAGAGTAAAAATCAGCAGAAGCTGAAGTCTATATGTATCCAGTGACTTCAATGAAAGGAAATCTCATTGTATTTCTGGAAGAATGGCTTCAGTATCATTTTACCATCGGAACTAAGTTTACTGACGTGGTCCACAGATATTTTGCCACCTCAGCTGAACTGCAGAGGATGGCACAGAAACGTTCTTTGAATTGCAACACATCAGCTTGCAGTGTAATAAATCTGACAGTTGCGACATCTAAAGCTTACCTCATCAAATATGCAGTGAAAACATACGACTGCCCACCTCAGTGGGAAAACCAAATTATGTTAGCTATTGTATGTTACGCAGCATTGCGATCTCCATCTAGAAATTTGAAACAAATGTGGATCGGCATCTCCTTAGTGAATTATCCCCACATTTGCTTTGCAAACAATCCCACTTGATAGACCAGACATATATGAATTAGTAACAGTGGAACTAAAAATAATCAAAATCAACAAAAATCCCCTGTTGAAAATAATAATCATAATACTCAGTTCAAAGCAAAAAAAAAAATTGTTAAGTCCTATGAGTGGTTTGTGTTTTTATTATAGATTATTTACAAGTCTAAGAAGAGCGTAGCAAAAAACTCAGTGCTTTAGCTCTGGTTACATTTTTGGTTACATCCTTAGGGTATGTCGATCAGAACAATAGAAACAATAAAACCGATAACATTTTGGATAAGCTCATCTCTTTTTGTTTTATTTCAGTCTCCTCATCTGCTCTGTGTGATCTGGAAATCATTCACACAGAAATACCTTAAAGTGTGTCACTATTCTGAAAATGCAACAAAAAAAAGAGGTGAGTTGTGTTGGAGGGAGCCATAAGTGAAGTTACCAGTGTGTCTTTCCAGTCTTTTCAGCACCTGTGAATCCGGAAGATGGCGTAGCATGTTGAGCCAACCAATTAAATTGAACGAAAACTAAAGGCTTACTTTGCACCAAATGCATTTATGCTCATTTGACAAAAATAATTAAATACAGCTGCGTGCTGCCAAAAAAAACAACAAAAAAACCCTACAACAAATAACTGAACGATGCAGCTGTGTCGCACTTCACGTTTAATTGATGTCAGCTAAAATTACAACCGCAACAACAGGAGATTTTGTTTGCTCATGTGTGTCCCTGACTTCTCTGCTCGCATCTCTAGCGGGAGGGACTAAGATGCAAATAAAGGAGTCGAGTAAAGGAATCAAGTGTGTGGAAATTGGGAGATGTGATTAGGGTCAAGGATCCTGCTCAGTCGGTGTAATGGCAGTGCAGATGCAGCGGGGTGTAGCTGGGACCAAGGTGACAACAAAGAGAGCAGATTGCAATGTTTCATTACCATTTCGCTCACTTCTACTTGTGTCGTAATAACTGTAATACTGAAAACGTTTGACTGCTGTTGAGCTTGGTCACTTGCATTACATTTCTTGTTCTACTTTTCCATCACATTCCTCTCTGTTGCTGATTATTTACTCTCACGTGTAAGTCGAATTATTATTATTTACTTCCCCGTAAATGGAAGCAATTATTTTTCCATGCTGAGCTTTAACTTTAGGCCTTATCTGTTCTCCTTTTAGCATTGTGTGGTCACATGCAGCGTGCACAAAAACAAAGCACCGGGACGGGGAAAATAAACAAATTACAGCCATTATTGATGCCATTAATTAAAACTGTGTTCTGTTGCGTTAACAAAGGTCAATTTGTTTATACAAAGAATGAACAGTAAATGCACAGGATTTATACACACAAACGCACAAGAATCAAAACAGCACGTAGAGTATGCAGCCTCAACTGTTCGAACCTACAATATTTTCAGCAAGTGTGTAATCAATTACTTAAGCACTTTATCTGCTACTTATTGGACTCTATTGATGAGTTGGCCTGTAATTGCTCTGGAATCTAAATATCCAAACGGACAGCAGTCTCGAGCGTGGAGACAGTTTCAGCTACTGAAAGTGAAGGCTGTACAATCAGAAAATGTATTCTTGGTTTGATGGTTTTTAAGATTTTATCATTTTCTTTTGAAATCATGTGACTTTTACTGGAAAAATGGAGCACCTACATGGTTTCTAAGGACTAAAAATTTGACTACAGGCTTGTATGCTCACTAAAGCACTCGTTAAGATCAGCTCCAAGTGAACTGGAAATATGTTTTCCAATGTTATTTCATTTCTGTCTATAAGCATCTGTTAACCTTCGGACATTTTTATCGAGTCCCCACCCGAGTTTTGCCCTCATTGATTTAAAAAGATAAAAAAAACAAGAATCCTTGATGTGACATTGCTTCATTATCTGGTTTTCAAGGGTAGGGCTCATCTGGTAAATGACACAAATATACTCAGCGTTGACCATCCCCATCCCAACCCCCACTCTCTTCTGAAGTATGCAAAAAAAAATAAAAATCAACTGAATGTTCATAATTCCAAGCACAAAAAGTAAAAGGTGACGTTACCGTATGGTGGATTCTTCTCTTTCCTTATTTTTTTACTGTTAGTTTGGGTTCTTGTTTGCTACCAAACCCTAAAAGCAAGGAATGAAAATCATCTTAACCCAACCTGTTCACCTGCCTTGTATCAGTTTATGTGTATTTTTATGTCATGTTGTCAGAATGGTTTCTATTTTGCAATGTATCTGTAAATAATTGAAGCATACTTCTTAAGTGAATATCTCCTTTTGTGTTTTGACACTTCTGTTCAGGCAGAGTAAGTAAGATAAGAGAGATAAATTGAAAAGGGAGGGCGAGATGCTGAATGATCAAAATGACAAGTGGCAAATGTCTTCATTAAATTCTCATTTCTGGAGCATTTCATTCTGTCTACCTCTCTTAACTTTTAATGGCACTTGCTAAGTCTTTGCCTCCCTGTCTCTGCAATCCACTGACGTTTTTTTTTCCCATCTGTATCTCCGGAACATCTTTCTGACTTTCTGAACTTTGTTACTGTGTCTATCTCCCTGATCACATAAACTATTTTTCCAGGCTATTGCGTAGCACTAAATGCTCACTGTTATCTGTATTGTACTAAAACATTTCGTCCTCTTTATTACAAACCATCTGATCTTGGAGATACAAACAGTATGTATCATTTAGAGGCAGAGAGAGCTCCTTCAACTGATCCACTCAGGGTATTACTTTTTTTTTTGTGGTGCCTACTTACACACATGCATGAACAGATGATATGATTTAGCAATGCAAGATGTTTCTTCATTAAAAAAAGAATACAAACAATTACAGTCCATCAAGATGAGTGGTACAACAGGGTTTTCTGTGACTATGTTGAGCTCATTGAGATTTGTCACGTCTGGGGGAATGTCTCGTCCTGATTACCTATTGTGTACACCTGGGGTTCCCTCCCTCATGTGTTTAAATAGTCCTCGTTTCCCCTTGTCTGGTGCGGGGTCGTTCTAGTCTACTCTTGTCTTGTCCTCCTTGTCCCGTCACGTCGTCTCCCCCACGCCAGGTTTGTCTTTGTCATAGTTCTGCCACAGCCACAGCCTTAGTCACAGTTTTGCCATAGTCTTGTTTATCTTTATTTTGTTACTTTGTCATAGTTTTACCACAGTCTTGTTTGCTTGCTTTGATACTTTTGCCCACAGTTTTCCACAGCTTTGTTTTGTACTTTGTCTGGACACTTCCCTGTTTTTGTTCAATAAACCTTGTTTTCCCTCACTCCGCGACTGAGTCCTCCCGTCACCACCCACCTTCCTGACAGACCCTCCAAGAACCCCCCCCCATGACAAGATTACAATGAATATATTCATCTATTTGAAAATTTGCCCTGAGAAAGTGAGGTTATGTTTATGTCAAATAGCCTACTGTTAAATAAATGCAATCATAAAATATCTAAATCCAGACCATCCCAACAATGAATTGCAAATTGTTTTTCCTAGTTTGGATAATCCAAATGACCAGTATTTATCTGATCAGTGTCTTTGGTTGCACGGTTGGTTATAATCAGGAATAAAGGCAAAAGTGTAGCGCAATATTTCCTACCGAACAAGGGTTTTGTTTATTTGTTGCTTTTAAGAAACACCCTACCTTTATCCTAAACCATTTGTCATTATCTACCTCAAATCTTGACTGTGTAGTTTTGAAACCCAAGTTCTGTTTTATTCATGTTATAGTTCTTTTTGTTTTTTTCACATCAAATGATTTTATTGTCAAATGCAGCCACATCTCAACACATCACAATGAGACAAACAACTATGCACGCTCACTTCAAGGGTAAGTTTACAACCACAAAATAACCTCAAATGCTGATTTTAGATGGTGAAAGAAAGCAAAGAGTTCCAAAGGGAGAGCAAGCAAACTCGACACAGAAAAGTTCCAGATTGTATTAGTAAAAACATTGTCATTGAATTTTTTCATGCATTAGCTCTTCATTTCCACTTCCATCCTTTCCCTGACAGATGTGTCACCTGACCTGTCTGACCTTTCCATTCAATACCCACTTACCTAGTTGTTTTCGTGACTAATGTTTCAACTGCTCTATTTGCATTTATTAGCTTATATTTTCCAAAGCCTCGTTTTGTAATTCTGCATGGTTTCCTGGGGCCTAACTCCAAAATGGACTTCTGATGTATTTTGATCTCAAACAGACTTTCAAGATTAAGTACGACTTTATTAAATCCTAAATTGATCTCGTAGCAAGGTTAAGCTGGGATGTTGCAGATTTGCATGCATTTGTGAAATTTAGACAGCCATATGGATATTCTGCAATTCCACTTTTTGCCATTTTATTTCTATATATACGACACAGGTAAATAAGTTGGCTATAGAAGTTTATAGCCTGATTCTTTGAATTAAATGGAAAAAGTTATACCTACAATAATAAATAACAAATACTGATGTACTGTGTAGCTGAAATATTCAACTCAGAAACTTCACAGGCGGATAGAATTTTCAAATGAAACTGCTTTCTCCTTCTAGACAGGGCATGAGTCACCAAAGTGTCGAGTCTGCCATCAAGTCAGTGGAAGAAGAGGATAAAACAGTCGCCCGCGCCGGTATTATGAACAAACTACCTTCTAATAGATCATGGTGACAAGGTATGGTTCATAAATAACATAGTAATTCCGACAATGTCGGAAGCACCTGGCAAGTGAATATTACCTTCTTCACCATCCCATCTGACACAGAAACTGCATTAGGTGGAGAGGGAGCAAAATGACAGAAAAAGAGCCAAAGCAGTCGTAAACACCTGTTCGTGTACTTCTCTGATGGTAGTATACGAGTAATAAAACACTGGCATGTAATGCATACATTGAATGTAATTGCAAATGTTCCTCTGGATGGGTCAATAAAAAAGGCTAACATAGTATTGTTTTTGTTTTCACTTTGGTAAACCTTTTGGTTTGTCGAATCCACAAATGCAGTGATGTAAAAATCACTAAAGAAAAACTGCTGCAAAGCAAGAGGACTGCAGATTTTTTTTATCCTCTTCTGGTTAATGTAAAACAGTGCAGGTAAGATGTTGACCTGGTGTAAATTTCCAAGAATTAAAGTTAAAAAATCACGATTTGAGTTGTTTCATCTGATTCTCTGGGTCAAGATGGCGTAATTTTCAGTGTCGTAGTGTTGCAGGCAAACGCTCCTCCCTTCTTCAGAAATTCTGTCAATCTGCCGTTGTTGCTGCGACTTTCCTAACTTCTATCTAAATGACTTCGGTGGTAAATATAATCTAATGATGTGTGAATTTAAAGTGGTTCTTCAAACTCTCAAACATACAAGACTCGTACAGCTCGGCAGGTGGAACAAATTTGCACTGCAGTTTGTTGGAGAAAGGTTATTAATGTATTCAATTATCCTGACGTGTACTCAGACATTAAAACATGCTCAAATTGACAATGCTGCTTCCATATGGTCCTCTTCTTTACACAGCTTCTACAATCACATTTGTATCCACCCTACTTAATGCAAATTTAATCAATTTTACCACTTCTGCATAGAAGAGCACCAGCACCTTTGAAAAATACTGGCAGTTTTTCCAAACACACACACACACACACACGAACTCACAGACTAATTGACAGACCGACGTCATAGACACACACTCTCCTCTTTGTCAGCGATCAATAGACTAAATTAAACAACAATCCAGGGGATTAGAAGCCGAATGCGAGAGAAAGGAGGTAGACAAGCAGGCCATACATACACACAGACCACTATGATTTCCACACTACAGCATACTGTACTCATTTTGCTCATCTTCTAAAACCTACATCTGCTCACAAAGAGCCTTCAACCTGTCTAAGCCTCACAGTTATCTTTACTTTTGCTGCAGGCAACACACAAACTCTCATCACAATTGCAGATGGAATATCATTAAAATGTACACACAGACACAAGCCTTCACAGCTGCTTTCTCTCTCAGGCTCACCCACACACACTAATGGCCTAGTTTTAAACTGCTGAATTAAGGAGTTTAGAGACTTACAGTCTTTGTATTCTTCGTTGGACAGCTGTGTGAGAGCAGATGATCTCTCATCAAAAATGTTCCTTGTCCTCCCTTATCGTCTGACCTGTCAGAGGAAAAAATAGGTCCAGACTTATTATTAGCCTCACTGTTGTCAGATGAGCCTGCCCTGATTTGGCATCACACTATCCAGCTACTTTCAGAAAAAACATAAAAATCCTTTTTCTGTCTTGATTTCAGTGGGTGGAATGTGTGGACATATCGGGAAAACTTAGACAAGAGATCTGATGAACATTTGGGGACCCATTTTATTGAAGCACAAAAGTGTATCGGATTATGAAGAGAAAATAAAGCAGGTGTGGTTGATGAGAAAAATCCTTGATGTGAAAAATGTTATGGGTGAACCAATAAAAATAGTCTTGTTAAGAATACTTACTTCAAGTGTCTGAAGTATATTTAATCTGCTCGATGCAGCCAACTGGTTTACTTAATTTGCAAACAATGAATATTCTGTTATTATGTAATGTTACCAAAGTAGTGAGTAAGAGTACCAATACATTTGAAAAAAGTTGCAAACAGCAACCAAAATGTTTTTGCAGAAGGCTGTCACCATGGTAACTTGATTTGACGGCATTAAATGTGCAGATAGGGTGTATCACTTGTTAGCATTTTGTCCTAAAAGCAGCAGTACTTTTGTTAAATTGTTTGAAGACGAAGATCCAAAGAGTTTATTTAGCAACGCAGCATATTTACAAGACAATTTACTTTGACTGGATAAAACTGGTCCATGGAAAATAATTTTCAACCATGGTGTCAAACATGACAAACAGTACTAGTTCTCATAATGTTGTAGCAGAAAATAAAACAGTAGTGGGAAGCATCAGGGGAATACACCCAATCATTGTGCCAAATTCCAATACATTTCACAATGGAGTTTTAGTGACTACGGTCGACTCCAATGGCAGAAGATGATGAAGGGGAAAAGGCAAATAGATTATGGCTGCCTAAGCAGCTTTACTGCATGCCCCAGAGTAATATAAACTGCATGTTAAGGAGCCAGCAGTTGTTCTCCAGAGACATTCACTGTAGTACACTAAGTAGAGTAAGGCCAGGCCATTCACAGGTATCTACACTCATTTGATAGTTTATAAAGGAAAATGTTACACGGAAATTATTTTAATTGACTTTATCTAAACAAATAATTTTCACCCTGGGTTCTGATTCAGTTGTGGAAGCTGTCCTCCTGTTACCTCCTTTACAGCTGTTCTGTTACCAGCTATGGAAGTCGTGCGTGTCCTAAAACAGCAAGATTTGAGTGAACAGGTATTTAAACTCTTGCATCTTAAGAGTTACACATACCATGTCACATAAAATATGACTTGGCATGTGGAACTCTTAAGATGTGTGTATGAAAAACCAACAAAGGATGTGAAGTCATCCAGTCATGTTGCACCACTTGCGGCATGCTACTCTACATTACCCCTCTGCAGACGTGGTCTTTGATGGAGGGCAGGCAGCAACAAACAACCCTCTCAGCTCTTCAAACTGAGAGCCATCAAAGACTGCGATAAAAGATTGCAAAGAGTTCTCATTGATGGATTTGGAACAGGATGTGTTGTGACACATTATAAGGGGTTTGCTGACACAGAAATCCCATTGCTTGATACAAATGCATGCCAAATAGACACACATGTATATTATGGATGCACAGACTGAAAATGACACCAGCCACTTAGTCTTTTGTCTTCCTTGACCGTTGGCTGGAAAGAAGGGGGAAAAGGAGAATCATATCTATATATCTTTTTCCAAACAAATGTGCGCACCTGCAAACTTGAATGTTTGAGAAATTCTCAAACGCAATTCCATACCATCAGGGTGTAACAACATCTTCCACACAGCTGTCAACTCTACAATAAAAGCCTCCCTCTGACTTTTTGATTTGTTTGGATACCATCTGAGCCCGTTATATAAAGCTCTCCTGGCGTTTTTCTTTTCAGCTGCTGTCATCTCAGTCTCACCTGCAGGCATTTCCTCAAAGAACAATGCCGACTGTAGAGGGAATAACCACATCAGACAGATCTTCTTTGTTTTTTTATGTCATTTTTTTAAAGTAAAAGAATAGTGCAAAATTCTGAAAAAAAAGCAGCTTTGGGGGCGGCTTGCTTCACCTACTTTTTCAATTTCCCAACCAACAAAGGTAAAAGCCTCATCTTAACAAAGAATTAAGGATGCCCCCTTTTGTGCTTGATATGAAGTTGTGCATTTGCATGACAGTTTAAAAAGAGAAGTTGCCATCATTTATGTTTTTTTTAACCTTTAACAATACAAACAACCAAAACTAAGTTATGTTTCCAACTGACTTAATTACCTGGTTCCACACAGTGTTTGAGATGTTGCTGCTGTCTTGAAACTATATAGCAGTGGACCATCACTTTAGCACATACATTCATTAGAAAATAACTTTTCATTCCAACTCACACTGTCCACTTCTGTAAATGCTCACATTAGCTTGAACTAGCTACAAAACTAACGATGATGTATGACTCAGAGTGACACAAAGAGAGAAGAGAGGTCAGAGTAAAGAGATTAATCATCTTGTGCTGTGCCAACAATCAAAATTGATTAGCAAGGATACACAAAGGACGTATCCCCTCACATCGTGACCCCGTGTCACAGCTAAAGGTGAAACAAATATTTGTGTTTGTGCTGAAGGACAGGGTTTTTTTTTACTGATCCCTCACAGCAAAACTATCAATGTGATGTCTGAACTTCTTTCCAGAGAAACGTTTCTAAATTGTAGCAAATATGGATTGAATAATGATTGTTTGAAGCTTCCTTTCAAAGATTTAGGATCAGCCTAAACATTTGATCTTCAATGAAATTTGAAGAATTTGAAAACCAAACTAGAATGATGATGAAATAACAAACAGCACAAAGTTGGGGTACATTCATTATTCACAGTTTGACTCTCCTCTTAATGATGTGTCATACATTTACAATGGGAGACAGATCTACTTAATGAAGCCCATGCCACATACAGTTTATGTGAATTTATTTGCCCATTACTCTGTTTAAACACCTACTTTCAAAAACAACAAAAATATAGAAAAATGGATGGCTCATGTTTGGAGATTATTAAATGACAGAAAAGGGACACATTTAAATAAAAAATAAAAAAGCAAAATAATACCTGACTAATTATATTCAGATTGATCAGTCTGGTTTTTGAGACATTTCCACTGTGAGATGACACATAAAAGGCTCCTAATTATTCTCCAGAAATTCACCAGAAAGCAGAAAGTGAAGTGACTGATGCTTATTATTTTACAAAGGTGAGTCCTCAGACTCTTTGCATAACGTCTCCCACCAGCGATCCAACAATTTACTAATGCATGAAGAAACAAAAAGAACTCAGGCAACTTTATAAGATTATCAAGTAAGGCGTATATGAGTGTAAAATATATCTTGCTCTCATATTCTGGAGATTTCAAGTCTCTCCTTTGCGTCTTAAAGGGGCATGACATGTACAGCTTTGTCTAAGTGTATTTTCAGGTGAAGACATTTTAAAATGACAGTCGATTCTAAGATGTGTCATTTTGTTTCATGGGTTTTTTGTAGCCTCTATCTTTTTTCAGCTTCTCAGCTCACATGTCTGGAAGGTGAGGCAAAGACTTAAGGGGATGAATTATGTTGTATGCGCAGGAACTTGGGATGTTCATCACACATTGAAACAGATTTGTTCCTCCCTAAACTGACATGTCACTGATTCAGGTGAACACACACAGAAAAACAGAAATAAGCAAAAAAATGCTGGGAATTGTGGAATGGTTGGAGAGTTATTTCATGCTTTCTCAATAGCATTGTAATATAATATGCATCTTTCAAAGAAAAATGTTAACTCAGCAAGCTCCCTCAGTAGAGCAGCTTAATGAAATTTTGTAAGACCCGATGTTCTTTTTCTAGCATCTATTAATCCCATATAAACTCATCCCTTTCGACCCGAATTACATATTTAACACTTTTGGCATGGACACATTCCTATCGTGACTTTAAATGGTGATGGTGGAACTGAACACCCTTGTCTAATTTTGTTTGCCGAAATCTATAAATATGCAAGTGTTCACTTCCCTCAGTATCCATTGCTTACCTGATGCCAGAGCAAATGCTTACCTCGGAAAAAGATTCAAATAAAAAAAAAAAGGAAAATTCTGTGATACCAAATTGAACATGACCAGCGGTATACTGATGGCATATTTAAGTACATAAAATTAACATCTTTTTTCACAGTTTACCTCAGGCAAATGTTGGACTAACAGTCCATTCAATGAGTTGAAGATAAACAAAAATGTCTTATCAAAGGTAAACATGGTTATATAAAGTGTGGTTATATTTTTGCCTGAAAATATGTGTTCCTGTTACAGAAGGAGCAGATGAACATTTATTTTTCTTATTAGGTAGACCCAAACTATTTATGCAGCGTGACACAAAGTGCTGCTTCATCATAACAAAGGCTCATACACTATATTGCCAAAAGTATTTGCTCACCTGCCTTGACTCACATATGAGCTTAAGTGACATCCCGTTCCTAATCCATAGGGTTCAATATGACGTCGGTCCACCCTTTGCAGCTAGAACAGCTTCAACTCTTCTGGGAAGGCTGTCCACAAGGTTTAGGAGTGTGTTTATGGGAATTTTTGACCATTCTTCCAGAAGCGCATTTGTGAGGTCGCACACTGATGTTGGACGAGAAGGCCTGGCTCTCAGTCTCCGCTCTAATTCATCCCAAAGGTGTTCTATCGGGTTGAGGTCAGGACTCTGTGCAGGCCAGTCAAGTTCATCCACACCAGACTCTGTCATCCATGTCTTTATGGACCTTGCTTTGTGCACTGGTGCACAGTCATGTTGGAAGAGGAAGGGGCCAACTCCAAACTGTTCCCACAAAGTTGGGAGCATGGAATTGTCCAAAATGTCTTGGTATGCTGAAGCATTCAGAGTTCCTTTCACTGGAACTAAGGGGCCAAGCCCAGCTCCTGAAAAACAACCCCACACCATAATCCCCCCTCCACCAAACTTTACACTTGGCACAATGCAGTCAGACAAGTACCGTTCTCCTGGCAACCGCCAAACCCAGACCCGTCCATCAGATTGCCAGATGGAGAAGCGCGATTCGTCACTCCAGAGAACGCGTCTCCACTGCTCTAGAGTCCAGTGGCGGCGTGCTTTACACCACCGCATCCGACGCTTTGCATTGCACTTGGTGATGTATGGCTTGGATGCAGCTGCTCGACCATGGAAACCCATTCCATGAAGCTCTCTGCGCACTGTTCTTGAGCTAATCTGAAGGCCACATGAAGTTTGGAGGTCTGTAGTGATTGACTCTGCAGAAAGTTGGCGACCTCTTCGCACTATGCGCGTCAGCATCCGCTGACCCCGCTCCGTCAGTTTACGTGGCCTACCACTTCGTGGCTGAGTTGCTGTCGTTCCCAAACACTTCCATTTTCTTATAATACAGCTGACAGTTGACTGTGGAATATTTAGGAGCGAGGAAATTTCACGACTGGATTTGTTGCACAGGTGGCATCCTATCACAGTTCCACGCTGGAATTCACTGAGCTCCTGAGAGCGACCCATTCTTTCACAAATGTTTGTAAAAACAGTCTGCATGCCTAGGTGCTTGAATTTATACACCTGTGGCCATGGAAGTGATTGGAACACCTGATTCCGATAATTTGGATGGGTGAGCAAATACTTTTGGCAATATAGTGTACATCTGCTCTGAATTTGGAATTTTAATGTTAAAAGACATGAGCTCTGCAGTAGCTCTTGGCATGTTTAAACGCTTTACAGATTAATATTGATGGAGATTAATCTAATGAGAACATGCTTTGGAAATCAGAACAAAATTGAAAAGCGTGGCAGATAGAGAATTTGCCTCAGATGAAAAACAGACAAATGCAATATAGTATAAAACATATTTTCTTGCACAAAGTTATCAAAAAACACAATATCAATGCACAATGTACAAATGTGATATCTATGATTTAGCCATACACGTAGCCCAACTTTTTCTAAAATATGCTTCTGCTGGCATTTACAAAGTTATTTGCAAGATTTTTTTTTTTTAATTTTCGCAGTCAAATACAAGTTTTAAATGATCCAAAACCATGCATTAATGCATGGAGTGTGAATGTTTCACACATCGTAAAAAAGGTCTAACGAATACTCTTTATTTCAAGGGACCTATGGCACAGAGGACTGCCCAAACATCTGCTGCTGAACTTTTATCACCACGCCACTGAGTTCACATTAACATATTACTGTACAGAGAAATATTCCAGCTGCACTATGACACACAGGAAGAATATAAAGAGAGTAATTAAAACAGCACAGGAGATCATTATATCTCCTCTTCCAACATTTACTTGACCCACTGCCGGAGACACCCAGAATCCCCAAGTGCTTGAATGTTGTTAATTTTCAGTTGAGTTTTGAGAACGTAAATAGAATCAGGAAACAAGACATGGTTCAAATGGTGAAGATTTAGCCAAAGAAACACCCCCTCCTTTTTTCATTCCTCACATCTAATTTTATTATTCTGGTGACAACATGCTTCTCAGCAGAGTGAAAGGTGGAGGCTTATTTTCTAGCCACATTAAGTCCGCATTTGAGAATTAATGCTCCTCTAATAAGCCTTCAATGACAAACAATGGGAAGATCTGCTTTCTCCGAGTGTGACTGCTTTTGACAATCTGCTGCAGTCTCAGAAAATCCCCGACTCAAACTTTGATTTCAGAACGTATAACAGTTTGAAAAAAAGTTACAAAATCATAAAATCATATTAGCCTCCTTAGCAAGTGAGGCTGTGAGGATAACCAAAAAAATTAGATTAGTGTCCTCAGCCACCGAATTCATGGGCTTTCTGCTCAGTGTTATGAAAACATTCAAAATTAACCGAGGGCCAAAGATAAAATGCTCCTAATTCCATCACTGTGACAAAAAGTGTTTAGCTCTCAGAATGAAATGATTATATTATAACTGATTTCTTATGTGTGTTCTCCTCTCTCTAAGTAAAAACAAAAGGTTTTTCTTTTAACATGGAAATAAACCTTTTTATACGATACAATGCTGCAACTGTGGACTTGAGCGTTCGTATATTCATTATAAAATGTGTGCATTTTTGTGCGTGTATTTCTTTGTGTCTCCTGCACGGTAAATGGAAAGGAAAAATCAGCTCTTTGTGTTTGTGTTTATACCAGTGGAAACAGGGAATATGTTTGCTCTCCTATCTGCGATGCGTGTGTGTCAACAAGGTTGTAATTAAACCCAAATCTATTACATTACAGTAGGGAGGTTGTTTTTTTTTTTTTTTAGGAGGTAGGATTCATTTCTACAAAGGCACAGCTTAAAACCTCCTCCGCCCTTTCAATTTGATGGATACAGCTTTCCATTTTTCAGATAAATTGCACACAATGCATCCCTGGCACATGCACAAATGAAAACTGTAATTAAAAATTAAGCATTGAGTTGTGACCATTCCTGACAGCATTTAGAGCTATTTCTTTTCCCCAACAAATGTATAACAAGAGTCAGCATGGACAGAATACACTGTTTTAGTTAAGACTGACCCCATGTGATCAGCTCTTTAAACCATCCACCTTTATGTGAAATGAGATCAAGACTAACAGGATAGAAACATTGGTTTGTCAGGGTTGGCCTTGGTAACACACACACACACACACACTTATATATATGTGTGTGTGCAACCATTCAGAGGTGAAGAAGTCCCGACTGGGCACCTCAGTGCTACAATTCTCCCCAGTTGCAAGGTTACAACAAAGGAGGAGAGGTTACATTGAGGAGCTATGGGGGGTCACTGGGGAGAGGGATGTCTAGGTCTGCCTCCTGGACGCTTTGGCTCTGCCAACTGACTTTGGATAAGCAGGCAATACCGGGTGAATCAATATTTGGGTGGAGAACATGGAGACAAAGTTCACTTCAGGGTGAAGGGTCTGTTGCTGTTTTTTTCTGTTATTTTCTCTACATTGGTTCGTGTGTGATTCTTGCTCCTACTGTTATTGCTGATTACTCATCCCCTTTTCCCACCCCTTCTGGTCCTCTGTGCTCTTGTTACCAGATACTTTGTCCTCATCAGATGGTAAAGTATTTGTCCATATTCTTCAAGTTTTACACATGCAACCAATATCTGAAATTTGGAAATAGATTGACCAAATGTGACTGATTTACCAGCAATTAAGAAGCCATTCTGCACCACCTTTTCTGTAACCACCTCAGTTTCTGACTCACTGAAAATAACTATGAGAATATTGCTAACCTTTTTCTCTGTCCCAGACAAGTAAACCTTTGTCATTAAGAAGAAACTGTCACCAGTTTTCCAGTCCAAGACTCATTATTATGCTTTTAAATGAAATCACTTCTCTTTCACCCATTTGTCTTATTTGTTCTGCTGGGAATAAACTCTCATCTACTGGGAGCTTAACATACGAAATGTCCAGTCAGGCTGTACCCGTCAGCAAACACTTTCCAAAATCAATCACTAACATTCCATGGACCCGGACGTTTCTTTTGTCTACAGGGTACACACCCATTGAAGGAGGGGCCAAATACATTCAAGAACATTCGATAGGGCAGCAATTTTCTCACAATATAAAATCCAACTGCTGAAGACATTTAAATGTATTCCAGTCTATGCGATGTAGGCAAACTTGCCATGAAAATGCGAATGATCTCCAAACTACTTGTTCTAGTCTTAAACCTTCATTAGCACCATCTTCAACAGCCATTGCACAACCATAATTGCATGATTACAGACATTTGGAGGACCAAAACCTACAAAGAGCATTTCAAATTACAAACAAAATCAGGGAAATGGTTGTATGAAATGGTAAAAACAAACTAATATCTAAAATATGCAGCTTTTCTTTTCCTTTTATTCTCATTGCAAGTTGGAACAGCTCTGACAATATGTGCCAGCACAATGTATAAACTGTGAGCTTTGCGCATTGTTACCATGCGTTCTTTCTTTATAATTAGCTTATGTCCAGGAAAAGACATATAGTTTTTTTTTTTTTTTTTTGCGTGTGTGGGTAAATTGTTTATGCATCCAGCCCCAAGGCTTTAACAAGAAAAGTGGAAACCTGCAAATTGGCTTATGTAATCCCGTTGCCTCTCATCTTCATGATGTCACGCTGAGCACAGATCATATTGCACATAGACCAAGGTACCAGAGGCTATACTGCATGTTCATATTCAGCATGAGTGAACATAATAACTATCTGTGGTTATATTTCCATCACTTTATTTTTCCATGCATTTACATTTCAAACAATGTGTTATTTAATAAACCTACTTCTTCTCCCTGAGAATAAAGGTTCCAGTTCAGTTCCAGTAAAATACGCAATAAAAAAGTAATGAAGTGCTCAAGGATGTGTACAATACATAATTGCAATATTCTCTCCGTAGCCAGGGATCTTTTCTTATATCACTTCCACATTTATGCTTACAACAATAGACAGAACAACACACAACTTTACTCAATTTTTTTACTGTGATAAACAGTTATTACGATAGTGGGGGGAGCAAAGTGGATACTTATCATGGTCAGTGTTATCCTGAAGGTATGGTCTTGCATGGAAGAAGCTAATAGATAGGAAAAGGGAAGTTTTGACAGAAAAATGACAAACATGTAGACGGACAGACGCGAGAGTGAGAAGCAGTGCTTATCAGTTGTTTCCAGCAACTCACTGTCTATCATTTTCACTGATACTGCATTCTCCCCCAACAAATGCACAGAAACATACATAGGCATTATCCAGATACAGTCGGGCAACACACAACACTGACAATGTGAACGAATTAACGGCACCATGGCTGAATGCTCCAAACTATAAGATAAGGTAAAGAGTCGGGATGGAATGATGAATTGTGCAACTTAAAGTCTGAGTAAAGCAGAAATAAATCAGTGTTCTGAATATTGTCACTTTGCATATGCATGCAGTCCAACCAAGCCTGAGCAGTTAAAGCCTGTGACAAAACTAAAACTTTGTTTAGTAAGTTATATACTAAATTGTAATGTTTAGACATTTAAAAACACAAATGAATTAACAACCACAGGTTCACGACAGCCTCAGTTGATTTATATAATTTATCTTTACCTTCTTTAATCACTCCATTTTAAGTTTGTCACTGGCTGATCGATAGTTCTGAGGTATCAATGAAATCTATTTCATTGCTTGGAGTTCCATCTCAAACATTACAAGCTCTGAAATAATTTCTGAAAATTTTAATTTGAGAGGCTGAGATGGATTGTCAAAGAAAGTGCTTAAAGACAGAAAGGTCTCTCAAAAACAGGATTGAATTTAAGGTAAAAAAGAGATTAAGATTAAAAATGTTCTCGTCTTTAAATGGTTTATAAAAAGGAATTTGGCATTGTCAACATTGTTGTGTGTGAGGATGAAAAAAGTTAATGTGCACATGTTCTAACCTACACAGCGTACTTCTAAATTATGAATTTCATGTGCATATGGATATGTGTTCAGGAGTAATGCTTGTATATTTGTTCATAGAAACAAGCTCAAACTGTGCAAACCTTTCAGGTAAACATAGGTGCATCATCGGACTTGCATTTGGGAATGCACTCCCCTCTAACATACATACAGTCCCTCTACAACCAAATCCGCTCTGGCTTGTTTGGACAACCCACTGCTTTTCAGTAAATCCTGAATAAGCTAATCCCAGAACATCGACAAATGCAATTTTCAGCTTAGTATAAAACACATGCAAATGGAAGACAGCTTATCTGTGTCAGTAAGTAACAGCCTCGGTAAGAGACTGTGTGAGCAACCGAAAATGTGCTTTATGATGCTGCAGGTACACAACCTTTCCACAGAGGTTCCAATGTGAATAAAAGCTGAATGTGTTATCTTCACCTGTAACTACAATTCTACATTTAGATGGAAGTAAATAATGCTCTTTTTGTATCCGGCACGTAGTTACAACATACTTGAAACTGGGAGAAACTAAGTAAAAATAGAATAAGTGAAGTCAAGAAAAGTAGTTATAGAATTACAAAGAAAAGAAATCCTCAAGGAACATCAAGGATACAAAAAGTTTTTTAGCAAAAGCCTTCCAAAGAGGTCGAGTCATGGGAAAAGGAAAATAATAAGGAGCTTTTCTAAATCTGTGGTCTAAGTTTTTGGTGAAAATCCAGACATGAAACCCATATTTAAAGAAGTAGTGTAAAAAGTGTGTGTTTGAGGCACACCGTGGTACATATCATGAATGTAGTAAATGATCTCAGAGTGTGCGGAGAGAGCAGGCAGCTATATCGGGCAGTAGTTAAGGCATTACAGTGCACATTGTATCTGCAGTTGTTTCTGGAAATGGAAAGGAAAAGAAGCAGGGAGAGCAAATGTGCCTAGATGTGGCAGGAACCATGCCATTAAAACTCAATCATAATGCAGTAGTTACAGGATGAAGTTTCTTAGATTTTCCAAAAATGTTGTTTTGTTTTGAATTGTAAAGATTCAGAGGATTTCGCTATGCAGGGAATAAAAGAAAAACATTGTTAAGTGAGTGTAAAGTCCACAAGGCCGAAAGCTATAATCATGTTTAAATCCTGTTCATGACTTTATCAAACTTTGCACGGTGAGTTTTCTTAAGTCGAATTACAGATGGTAAAGGTACTTATTCCTCTATGAATGAAGAGGCTTACAACTGATTTGCATGTAAACAAATGGGGAGGTGAAAACAAGAGGTTAAATCAGTTTTTGTGGATTTTGGTTTCACTTATTTAAACATTATGAGAGATAATTTATTTCTAAGTTTGCAAAGATCAGAAGGATACCCAGGATACATTATTTGGATGGCAGCTCTTGTTTGTTGTCTGACTGTGTGAGTTCTGGATTTTTCTTTTTTTGTGGCCTATTTTTTGTTAACTTTTTTGTTTGACTTTTGTGTTGTGGGTTTTTTTGTGTACTTGTGTTGCTTTCTGTGTTTTCGGGTGTCTTTCTTTGTTGTTCTTTGTCAGGTTTCTACCTTCTTAGTTCTACCTTTTTGGTTTCTTGCTTCAGGCCATTTTAATTTGTTCCCTGACTGTCCCTCCTCTTCTGATCATTTTCTCAACATCTCTCACGCTGCTCCTTGTCCTCAGCTGCCTCCACTCACTAATCACCCTCACCTGTAATGATGCTCACTTGTTTCAATCACTCCTTGTCAGATCTTTGTCTATTTGTGCATCCACTGCCTGCAAGTTCCTTGTAGTAAGTCTCCTTGGTTTCCTTGTGTCGTGGTTTCCTTGATCCCTTTCTGTTTTCTCTAGTTTTATCTGATATAATCAGAAATTAACTATATCCAGAAAACACATGTGGGAAAAATCCATTCCTACAGTTAATGCTGATTTGATTAAAGATTAAGTGGACAAAATGATTCTGCTCCTGTACTATAAGGGTTCATTTTGTATTTCATAAAGTCAGCTGTCTGCATTTATTTTCTGATCACAAACTTAAGCAGCTCTCTTTTTCATTTGGAGTCTTTTAAAAAAAACATTTTTTATACCGCAGTGTGAATGAAAAATAATATTTTCACCCAGGAGCACAGGTATGAGTTTCAATATCAGCCCAGATTATATAAACATGTGGTTGGAAGCCTGTGTGGCCATGCCCTGCTGCAGGTGAACATTAGTTTTACTTTATGGTGTCCGCACTGATCAAATTCTGCTGACAAGTGCGAGTGCAAAATTCCACAAATACAATAGATACGTCCATGACAGGCCAAAAACACATAAACACACACAAATGCAAGCGCCACATTTGGGTGAGCTCACAGAATCCTAAAGTCTTATAAGAAATCCAATCTGCAACACAGCTTCCCCTTGCTGCCACCTTTGGTTCGAGTTTGTCTGCAAATGTGTTTTCCCTTCTGCCAACATCTTGCAAAAAAAAAAGAACAAAAACCCGAGTTGATGCTTCTTTTCCAGAGAAAATAGCTTTGTGCTTTCTGCATATATTGGATGAGAAAATGTTGTTCAATGGAAAACAAGAAGTGAATTGACTGAGAAAAGGGGTAATATTCCAGAAAGTATTCACACCCCAAAAAGCTATATTTGCTTTTCTCTTCTTCTCAATCAATATGATGAGCAATATGGTTTATATGTAAACACTACAAGAATCACATTCAAATGACTGAGGATTTGACTGTAAAGCCAAAGTCAGAATAAATAATGTTAAATCCCCAGTTTATAGAAAAGAACAGTAATTTTGGATTGAGTTAACTGGAAACTGGAGCACAGACAGGGATTAGTTTCAGATGTGTATTGATCATTGAGAAACAATTCATCAGAGTTCACTCATCAATTCTTTTTTGATTAGCAGTAACTAACCCAGTAACTTTTATTAACAAAGATGATGAGCACCTGTCTGCCCTCAGCTGACTCAGAGTTAGCATTTGCTCCTGGTAACATCGCAGTATTCTGTATTGGTTTTTTTTCTTCTTTTTTTCTTTTCTTCTTCTTTTCTTAAAGCGATACCACATATTTGGCATAAAAGTCATGAAACATAAACACAATCCATAAACCAAACATGAATATAGTAAAGTGTTTTCGATCTGTTTGAAACGCTGTGCTATTCTGCTCTGGTTTAAATGTGTCATTTAATTTAAAATTGGTTGTCACTCCGCAACAAAGCTTTTCTGTGAGTTGTATCCAGAAGAAGGGGCTCTGTCTTTCTAATACTGAGCAAAAGTGCATTTAAAATGACTTAAATGTGTGTACAAACATGTGCGATTCATTCTGCAACTTCCAAACACACAAGGGCATGTGTGACCTGGCCTTTACCCAGGATTAGTTAAACAGAAATAGCAACAAGAGCAATAACATCCTCAGCTAAGCGGCAAGGGATTCAATTCCCAAGTCATTTTACAAAAGCATGGTGTGATTGAGTCAGTCTGCCCATTGAATTCAGTATTTAATTTCCTCAAGGTCTCAAGAGCCGTGTCTCCGTTTCCAATTTATCTTCCTCAGGAGATCAGGATGGGAAACAAAATGATGGGTTTTTGCTTCCTTTTTTCCTTTTTATTTAATAGTTTTCTTTTTTTTCACTGTAAAATACTGACTGCTCATTGTTGGATAGCATGGGAAAGGTTAATGAGTGTTCTTGCTTATCACCATTTCTTCTCCCCTTTCCTCTTTCCTACTGAATTTATCAACTGAAATCTTTGTTTTTCCTCAGGTAAATCCCTCTCTTCATGCCATTTCTTTTATTTTTGTTATATTTACACAAAAAAAACACAAAATAAAGACTTTAAGTGGTGTCTGCAATGGTTCTCCTGACAGCAGTTATACGTGGCAGAATGGAGGAGAAAAACAGCATCTTGGTGTTAGATAACAATAACATGCTGCTCATTTTGCATGCAATTTCTAGTATTTCAAGCTTTTAGTGTGCCATTTTACTGCATTAAACAACATTCTAAGTAATTAGGCCTGGACAATAGTTGGCCGCAGCATGTAAGGTGTTGCGGTTAAAGTCTGCGACTTGATGATGGGTGATGACCCAGAAGAGGCTTCCATAGCATTCTGCAGAAATAATTCTGAATCTACACACAATATGACT
This sequence comes from Menidia beryllina, assembly GCA_013363375.1. Taxonomy (NCBI): domain Eukaryota; kingdom Metazoa; phylum Chordata; class Actinopteri; order Atheriniformes; family Atherinopsidae; genus Menidia; species Menidia beryllina. Next base: position 1,937,493 of record JABUIW010000078.1, read on the forward strand.
GAGCGCATTTGGCTTGTTTAACAAAACAACGTGGTTTGAATGGGAGTTGATTACTATATCTGATTATTTCACTATCACAGGTTTTCCACTCATGATCCTTGGGGCAAATGAAACGTATTCCTGATAGACACATTTGTATGTTTTAGTCTTTGAAGGACACAATTTCTTAAAGTTCAAGATAATTTCATAATTTGTAGCGCGAGCTCCATGATGGCACACAGATAAAGGCAAATATTTTTGTCTTTTCTGAGAACAGTGTTCTGTGTGCCCCCGGTCGATGGTATTGACCAAGTGCCTGATGACTGCTAATGAACCAGAGATGAAAACAAATCGCTATTCAGTCACCAGAGGGTGGACTTAAAAAGAATCACAAACACTTTTACATGGCCAGGAAAATTGATTCCGATTCCTTGAGACATACCTTAAAGTCATTATCAATCCATACACATGGACAGATAATTGGTATTTAGTCATAATTGGTATCAACTGAGTTATGAGTGCCATCCATTAACACCCATGAAAAAGGGCACCAACGAACCCCATGAAACTTTTTAACTTATTGTTATTGTTTGAAACACATTTCCCATTTTTTCTTTTAGCCGACTGCCTGGATGGAGGAATAATTAGTGCGGAGATTAGATGGTTAGCATAAGTTGCCCTGCAGCCTCTGCTGTGAGTCATGGGGTAAGCCTGGCACCTAGATTGTGTGTTTTGAAGGACAAAAGTAACACTTCCCCCACAGCGTTGGTAATTCGGTTTCCTCCGCTGACATTGCTTTTTACCATGGGGGTCCATGTTTTTAACCAGCTAAATTAGAATAATTTGAACATATTTTAGAGAAAATTAAAAGGAAGCCCCGATCCGCTTCCCATGGGCAGAGCATCATATCTTTTCCGACAGCTGTGAGTCAGCAGGTGCTCACAAGTGAAGCATGTAAAACATTTAACACCATTAAACTGGTTTACTTAGCGTGGTTGTGTATGTGCATTGAAGTTTGTCATTTCTGTGGGTTGCAGCATGAAAGTTTAATACAATATGAGTTGTGAGGAATTTAGATTTTTCTGACAATTGTGTGACGGCTCTGGAAAAAAGCTACTATTTTGTGCAATACACTAAAATGTTGATTTCAGTCTTATTCATCAGTGCCTTAGGCCCTTTCAAAATGTCCATGTTTTCTATTTACTCTGTTTTTTTTACACCAGCACAATGAGTCAGACACAGCCATGAGGAGGTTAGAGCCTGAAATTCTTCATAAAATAAGCGGAAAAGCTCATAGTGAAAGTTGAGCTGCCTTGTCTTTGTTTACATCACATTGCTTCAGTGAAGGTGACTTTAAAATGCTGGATTGGTTATGACAGGAGGTGCTTGGAGGCAGGCTCATTCTCAACAGCCGTTGACGCTTTGATCCCGTTTTCAAGGATCGGTTTGCATGCAACAAAACCGAGCAAATCTTAAAAAAAGATGAGAAAAGAACAGAAAAAAAAAATCATTCAAGTGGGAAATGTGTAATAGGCTAATGTGTCTCTGGAATCTAGGGTGCTGAGACAAGGTAATTGGATAATATGACTTTGAAACCAATAGGAACATCTGAAGTGCAACCCAGGGCAGCTCGTTTGTAATTGCTCACTTTGATTTTAAAGACATGGGCAGGGAGCAGAAACTAATTAGCTTAAGGTGTTTAGCTATGCTTGTAACCTGGTCAATCTGATTTCGGAGCAAAGATTGGAAAGGATTTAATTGGATAATTGGCCTGTCCTTTCTATGTGAAGTGCACATAGAGGGCTAATATCTTAAAATACCAGTGCTCAGTGTCAGTTAGATGAGATCAAACTTTAGCAAAAAAAACATCTAAACATGTAGAGCAATACATTCTTTGCCGAAGAAAAATCTTATAAACTTACTTCTGCTCATACTGATTAGCAATGATTGAGTTTAAACAGTTTTTACATTTAAGGAAAAAGCCAGAAAACGCCACACATGATTGCGTAAATGTATCTCCGATTAATTTGTCCCATGCCCTGAACTAAAACGGACTATGGATAAAGAAGTGTTGGTATTTCTGTGCAGTGGAGCTGGAATAAATGATAATCTCTTTGAGTGAAAGTCAGAAATGTGCATTTAATCAAGGAGCAGAAGGGGAAGTTTGTACTGAATAGACACCAAATAGACCAAATCATACAGCACTAGCACAATAGAGGAACCCTTTAGGTGTCGAATAATAAAAAGATATATAACAGAGGAACATTTTGTAACACAGTGCGGTACCTGAAACCCCTTTAGAATTAGGGTTTACAACAACAACAACAAAAACAACAAATCAACAACAACACACCAAACAACAGTACAGCTGAATTTATCAAACACAGTTTAAAAAACTTTCCCCACAGAACTCTGATCTGTTTTTTTTTTAAATAAGTAGCATCTTGGCTCCTAAACTCCTTTGCTCCTCTGTACGCCTCTGCAGGGAGTGCTGGAGCCTCATGGGCATCAGATCCTGTGGGCGATGTATCAGCTTGGTATCAGTGTTTATGTTTTCAAGTGTTTCAGTTTTATTACTTCAGATAAGTTCGTATATGGGGATTTATTTTGTGTGATGGAAGTAAATGAAATGAAAACACTGGCTCATGTGGGGTTAGTCCTCCCATATAAAAGTGCTGATGGGAAAACTATTTAAAGTCATTTTCAAGAGCCATCCTTGTACATTTATATATGATGTACTATAGGATTAAACTTTCCACCTCCAATTTGACATGGATTTTAATATAGGGCATAGTAAACCAACAGAGGAGCTTTTTATTATTATTTTGATTTGTCTCTCAGGACATGAACATGGTAAAAATATTTCAGTTATTGTGCACTTACTGAAACTGTTTTTTGTATTTATTTATTTATTTTGTACATTTCTTAAATGAACTAATTTCTGTCTTCATATGGAGAAAACGAAAGAACTGTTTCTCAAAATAATGATATAAGATAACTTCTTAGAACCAATAAATTAGATTTACTATCTTGGGATGAAAAGGATAATTTTTTTTCTTTTCCTTTCAAAGTTTTTTCTTTTCTTTATTTGAGTGAGCCCATCTGTAGTGCAGTGATTATAACTTTAATTTATTTACACAAGTGAAAAAAAGGTAAAGTCAATATTTGCGTCTGCATGAGATCAGAATGGGAAATGGAACACGTTCACAAGGCAGACGCTAACTCCACAAGTACCTTAACCTTTTCCCGTCCATCCATTCATTTTCTTTACTGGCTTTGTCAATTTCAGGGTTGTTGGGGGCCTAAGGGCATAAGTTTTTTTTTCAAAGCTTCAAAGAAACAAACACAGCTCATGAGTATAGATACGTGTATGTGTTTGGGTTTGTGTGTCCATGTAAGCAAAAGAGAGAGACAAAAAAAAAGGCTAATCCTTTTCACTTTGCAGCCGAGTGTCATTGACTATCATTGACAACAGAGTAAACACCCCGGGCCAGCGCGCTTCCCCTAGTGGCTGCTGTAGACAATGGCAGCGACAACAATAGCAACAACATCAAACTGCTTTCACTCTGAGAGCTTAACAAGGACAGTTTCTGGGGGGCATTGCTGCTGCCAAAGTCACCTCTGCTGTCCATGTGAGTGTGTGTGCGTGTTAGACTGTATGGACAGTCAAAAGAAAAAAATAATCGAGTTAAAATTAATATCAACACATAATCACAAATGTGCATTGCTGCATGCATCAGTTTCTTAATTTCTCTTATGAAATCGCCTAATTTTCTTAACCTACAGCCATTAAGTCAGCAGTTTATAACCGAACTTATGTACTAAAAAGTCACAAATTCAGTGAATAATTAATCTAATGGGTATATTTCTTTATTTCTATACATCTTGTGTGAGCCTACGGCTCTCTTTACCCACTTATCATGCAATCTACTTGCCCATGCTAAGCCTTTTCATCAGTTCTGCCTGGAAGGTTGTGAGTAGTGTGGTCGACAAAACAGGAGACAAACAAAAGGTTTTGCTTGTATGCTTTATTGGAAAACATATGGAGCACGAACAAGAGCAAGAGACGGTCTTTGCAAAGAGTAATTGTGACCGATGGAGAGGCTTACCACTGCAACAGCTCATATTTGAGATGTGAGGATTCCTCCAGACACAAAGGTCAAAGAGATTTGTGTATCTGTCTCTGTCAAAACGTTATGAGCTCACTGTTTGACTGTACACTGCTAAAGTCATAGTTACAGACGACGATATAGTTTAATATCGCATGACTGTTAAACATGACTATGTATTATCGGAATCAGCATGTCTACATTTCTAAAAGCTGTAATGGCTACGTGTGAATTGACACCTGTAGGTTTGTTCATATCAACTTTTTTTTTATGTGCACTCATTACAACACCATTCAAAATGAAGTCATTGGAAAGGTAACAACATATCATACAAAAATACAAAAGCTTCCTATAAAGTCTAACAGTTATTAGTTACAGCAAACATTAGATAGAAAGGAAATAAACTTAAAACATCAAACACGCCGTGCTTTGCCTCCCCTAACTTCTAATATTCGTGAAATAATGTTTTAGTCAATAGCCATTTGAGGGGATCTTCTTTGTTATGTCTGGGAAAATGTGTTGTTTATTAACCAAGTTGAGCTTTACCTCAGGGATGGTAACCTGATGTACGGTCAAAGAGGTGGCTTCCCGTTTTCCCTCACTTATGACAAGGCGAACACTAGGAGTGAAGCTTCCTTCCCTTTCATGGTTAGATGTGTACTGTGGTATTCTGGGATATGTCATGTTTATTATTCTGATGGCTATTTAAGGACATTTGAGAAGCATTGGGCTCCTTTCTGTTGGAAATAAAAGGAGATATTGGCTGCTGTCATCTACTTAAGGAATATAAAAAGTCATTTTCAAAGATATTTGAATAAGCGAAGATGGTCTTTTTCTCCTTTGTGTTCACGATTGTTCCGGAACATTGAGCAAGGGAGTACACTGTTTCACTAGAAGGGTCTGTGGATGCACCTCCCTGGACAAATTCGTAGTTGTAAACTGTAACAGTATCATATGTCCGTTCAAGTTCTAAGTTAATGTCTTGGAGACATGATGAATTTGCATAAAGACTTTCAGGGCTAGTGTGGGCAGTTGAGAAGAGGAGAGCTTGGGAAGGGGCCGTTTGGTTCTGGTCTTCAACTCTGTTACTCTCATTTTCAACATCCTTGGAAAGTAAATCAGTGAGAAAATTAGATGTAATTAAATCTATGCAACGTACAAAAATCAACCAATACTCATAAAAAAACTATCACGAATTAAGCTGAAATTGTGATTTCTATCACAAACTTTGAAAATAATGAAAGTATTTCAAATGATAGCTGTGTGGTTGTGCAGCCCTGCAAAGATCAATAACTGAAAGTCACTCTTTAAAGAACAAAACACGTATAACATTGAAAAAGAACTTACAGCATGTGCACTGTCAGGTAGAGAAGCATCAGGACAACCAGGCTCCACTCCTAAAGAAGTGTAAAGGACAAGCTAAAACAATCTTGTTTGTCTTCAGCCAAATACAGTGCAAATAATGTCAGCGATCTCACCTCGCTGTCTCATCAAAGTCCTCAGAAACGTCAGAAGCACAGTCAGTATGGCTAGTATGGCAATAACACCCACAACCAGATATGGCACCCATCCTTTTAGAAAAAGTTAAGCACATCATGTTCACTGTTAACCTTGTAATGCCAAATGTATCATATTTTATACACACGGTTTCTGAAATGTTTTGCATCTGACACCTTTTGCATAATTTATTGGTAAAAACTTTGCTCAAAATCCTGTTGTACACAATCAGATAGACCTGATAACAGGGGGCAGAAGACTACACAAAAAATAATCTTGACTTATCGCATAGTAATAAATTATTAATATTACAATTTATTGTTGTTTTTTCTTTTTCCATATTTTGTTAAAAGGCCAAATAAACTTAACTTAAAACAATTTCTTTTCTGTTTTGTTTAATTCTTGGATCAGGCTTTAAAGGGTTAAAGATCCTCTGTTGAGCTACTATCTGAAACTAGATTAAATATGGAAACCCCTTCATTTTCATGAAAGCAGGATGGGACTGCAAATACATGTGCATGAAAGCTTCAAGGGTATGTGAGCTTCTAATATACCACATCTTTGTTATTTGTTGTACTGTAACTAAAAATCAAGAGAGATTCTGTTTGTTTAAAGGCAGAGAAAAGCAAAATGAGCATAAACATGACCATTTTTTATGATAAATGAAAAATGAGTGCCTCTCTTACCAGCCCCTTGTGCTTTTGGTGAAGTAAGTGGGGTGTGGACAGTGTTGTACCACACAGCGGTGTTATCCAGTCCTGCTGTGGTGCTCTTTATTCGAACACCAAATGTCTCTGTGGTTCCAGCTGTGACTTCCTCAACAGTTTTCTTTGGACGTGGAGTCACTGCAGATTTCAGATAAGCGTAAGATGCATTGTTTTATTTCCTCAGTATCTTTTGAATAAATGAGTGTCATCCTATCAAACTGAAAATGAAGAGCATGGACTTACCATTGGTCACATGGAGGTCCACCTCTACAAATGAATCCCAGCCAATTCTTTCAAGTCCACAAAGATATTTTTTGGAGTCTGACAATTTTAAATCCATGAAAGTCACCAATAAAATATCACCTTTGTTAGTAATCTGTATCCTGTCCTTTTTTGTAGTCTTTTGAAACCCTGCTTTGACAATGACGTGTTTATCTGTGCATGGACTAAAACAAAGATACTTAACATTACTTTTTACATTTGTCCAAACGTTCCAGTTTGAACATGTAACCGTTACATTATCACCCACGCGGCCCACTGGTTTGAGAGCCTTCATGTCCACGACACTCAGAGCTACAAGAAAAACACAAAACGAACATTCTTAAGTCAATTAAGTTGTTTTAAAGATTCTTAGTGTGATTTATTGCACGAGTCAATCTTTATTCAAAACATGTTAATCTCAATAAACAGCCAGTTTGAGTCCTCTAATGTGAGAGAATAGCAGCTCACCAAAGAGAACAGAAGTCCACGCGAGTGGTCTGATCATCTTGAAATGAGAAGGTAACAACACATATGATATCAGCAGGATTAGTCTGGTTGACGTTATGGGTCTATAACTTCCTCTTCCTTTAACTTGCAAAATTTGAAAATAGAACGTCCTCCTGCAGACACATAAACTTCACACATAACCCACGAATGCACTGTGTTCTGTCGGATAAGAAAATGTTACAATTATAGGACTCAGATCACGCATGAAAACATGTTTTATATATGATGACACACACACAAAAAAAAACTAAACAAAAACAGATACAATAAAAAATCAGTTTAAGGCTACAGATGAAACAAAAACGTTTATACTAAATGTGGAAGCAATACTGAACAGGAAACTGTTGGAGGAGACCTTTGTGGTGTGTAGGCTTCATTAGTAGGCTTCATGATTCCGTGGAAAGCACAGCTCACAGGCGGATTATCAGAAGTGTGACAAGTGATCTAATGTCTGTCAAGCTTTTAGTTTTAATGTTTAATCTATTTTACAAACGTCATCAACACCTCACATTTCTCCTCTCTGAACAAATCCTCACTGCCTTCGGTCTCCTTCGGCATGAGTGCCACATGTGAAACAAAAGTTGAACACAGCTTAGGATTTTTACTTGATTTCAATCAAATTCACTTTTCAAGTACATAATAAAAAGAAAAGACTACAAGGGAAATTCATTTCAGAAACTAAAAAGAAAAAAAGGACACTGAGCTGAACGAACGGATGCCAGCTATAGTCATTGTGACATGTGTGGTTTCCTGATGCTTATTTTTTTAACAGTACATCTCACATGCACATATTATCACTCTCCTTTTCAGCTTTTCAACATTCAAACACAGCAGTTTAAACATTTGTATTTCTCCAACAGCGTTTTCATTTATTCCTTCTTTATTTATGTTATTTTATTTATCTCACCAACACTATAAGATTTTTTTTTTTTAAAAAGTCAATTAAAAGAATTTTGCAAATCAAACAACAAAAAGAAAAAAAAAATTGAGAATTGTTAGAGTAAGTGAACAGATGACAAACTTACATATATATTACACATGTACATTAATAGAAAAAAGGAACTGACAATGCCTTGTCAGTTCCTTTTCTGTGAGTCTTTATGCATCTTTAACTTCCTTCCTTTTCCAAGCAAGTATGAGTGGCACACTTTTGCAGACACAAACTAACCTAGGAACCAAGACTGTGATGTGTAATCAAACAAACAAGAAATGTGAAGAAAGGAATGAGAAACGTCTAAAAAAAAATTACATTTCTTGAACGTATTTCTCAGTCAGAAATGTATGTGTAATGTTACAGAAATTAAATTATTTCAGCTTCAAATTCATACAAATAAGGTCATACATTTTAGCATAACACACTCTTAGTGGCTGTAACATTTCTTTCTCTCCAGTTTTTATTGATCTACTTATTTAATTAACAGGGACCAATAGATTCAACAATGCTTCATAAAGAAGTAGATACTGTATATTCAAGTATTCTAATTTGCAACCACTGTCGCTGGTTAGACTTCCAAGTATTAAAAAAATTCAACAGGATATTCAAGGTTAACATTTTACAACCAATAAAATAAATAAAACATCTAAAAAAATGTGATAGTCCATAGTGTAAAACTTCTGTCCACCCCGTCCTACCTTGTGAGTATTTGTAGGTGTCACATTGCTGAATCTCTCACATAGTCCAGCAGACTTACAGCAGAAGAACCACATTGGAGCAAAATGTGCAAATTCACAATGTCTTACTATGTTGCATGGGTTTGTTGCATATGCACTCCCCTTATTATTCTAAAATTCATACTGAAATGTTGTCTTTGACAGAGGACACCAACACATTCTAATTATTCAGTATTAATCTTGCTACTGAACAAATTATGACTGTGTATGGGATGATTTATTTAATCAAATGTCAACTCGAAAATACAATTAATAATGGATCAGTCCTTTAGAGTGAGGAAATGGTATTTGTTTTGAATAAAAATAAAAATGGACATATTGGGATCGGTAAACTACCGAAATTTAAGAGAATCCATGAACAATCTGGTAATATAACTGATATAACTGGATATTGGGATTTGGAGTAAAAATGTACTGAAACATGGCAACAGTAAAATAATAATAATAATAACACAGGTTGCACAGATTTTCTTTACAAATAATATTTTATTTCATCTTGTATTTTATTGGTATTGTTATTTACATGGCATATTTTGTGCTTTATTATCAATAAACCATAAAGAACACACCAGAAAATCAAATCTTAAACCAGGATTGTTCTTTTTTTCAGATGGATATACTGACAGAACTAAAAATGTAGTTGTTGGAAGGGAGCACAAAAAACGAAATACATTGCTAGGTAGGTAAATTGATAATAGATAATTCAGAGACACTTGCAGATGGTCCACTGAGGGTAGTGTGATTCTTCAGACTATCATGTGCTTTTACCAACAGTAGCAAAGGCACCTGTGTTTCACTTTATCTAAAAGAGCAAAATAAATAATAATAAAAAACAACATTTCAGGGCCTTATATTAGCTGAAACCATCCACATACAACCAAAATCCATCCACTGTTTCTTCCATAGTGATTTGTACTCCACAAACAGGCTGATTTGTTATTATTTTCAGCAAATGCAGATGTTGGATGAAAATATAGCCCAGCCAATAGACCATTCACACTCAACCTCGAGATTGGAATAATGCTAAGGAGACTCTTAGCTTTACTTGTGGGACTTCAGGGTATAGTGAAAGATTAAGTGTAAGAAAAAAGGGACAAATGACCTGAATTTTCAGTGCAGGATGGAGAGATGATGATAAAGAAAGTAAAGAATACAGATGGAATGGATCAAGATATGTCTTTTGGTTTGTGATAGTGAGAGATAAGAGTGCAAGATAACTGCAGTGGAAGAAATACAGAGGGAAGATAACCAAGGAGAATTAACAATTAAATATACAGTTAGCATATATACAGTATATATGCACTTAGAGACAAGCAAAGAAAGACCAAAATGAGAAAGCACAAAGACAAAAGATATAGACAGATTTGAGAAAGAAGAGCAAAGGTTTGGCAAGAAAAGCCAAAGGGCTTTGAATGAATATTAAAATGAAAAGTTTCACAGAGAAAAACCTCAAACAATCTATAAACCAGGATTAGGGTTTATAAAGTCTTTGAAGTAGAGTGAACCCAGTCTGTTTTCTGACAGCAGCCTGGGAAGAATAGTCAAATAGCACACATCTGTCTATTTTCTAACTTTAATTACACACAAATGTGAAACTCACATTTCTCTGTTTTCTTATTTGACTTGATTGATCTTAGTAGTCAACGACAAAAGACCAATACATTCCCTGATAATGTCGATTGAATCTTTGAAATATCTTGGAGCAATTTAAATGAAATAGACTGCATAACTTCATTTGAAAGAAGAGTATATCAATGCTTTCTGTCATTTTTTCTTTTTCAAATTTCACTCATGAAAAAAATATAGGAGTGACCCTTTCTTTCTAGTCCAGTGCAAATAGATGCATTGACAGAAGAAAATAAATCGGGTACGGAGGGAATATAAAGGAGAGCTACTGCAGAATAGGGAAAGATAATTGAGTGTATAACCTCTGAAGAAAAAAAAACAACAAAAAAAGATAAGCAAAGGGTGTGATCTGAAATGGAAAATGAAAACTCTGACAAATCGGAAAATGTGAGATGGGAAAAAGCTGGTGGATATAATTATAAACCGTATTTATTTGCATTTTTTTTGTCTCATAGAAGTTGGGTTTAAAGACATTGTAACTATCAGATGCAGACACATGTAGGATTGCATGACAGTGTTTAGGTTGAAAGACTGGAGGGCAAGGGGGAGAGGAAGGCCTTTCTGGTATAAATTGGTCCGTTAGGTAGCCTTAGCTTCCCACAAGACAAAACAATTGTCTAATTTACTGATTAGCTACCCATCGGGCTTAGCCAACGTTCTCACTGATTTCTGTTTTCCAACCAATAGATTAACCAGGAGTTCTAGTCCATGGTCCTTGTGGACATAGCAGTCCATTATCATTTCTGTTTGAATCTGTTTGACTACAGGAGCACGTTTCCTGGACATTTTGGTCAAACCGTGGACACAAAAAGCAACCCTCTGGAACAGTTCTGTTGGCTCTCGGACACCACTGTGGCAGCAACTAAGAAGGGAAAAACAACCATCAAGAGTTTCAAATCTAGACTGCCCAGTAATGTCTACGAGGGGCCTCATTATCAAACCACCTGCCGTATCACGCCAAGTGATTTGTCTTCCACCGGCATTGGCCACTGACCAGTCCTTATTATTTGGTTGGAGAGCTGGCAATAGCCTCACACAGGCCCCAGTCCATGTTGATTCAGTCCTTTAGCTGGCATTAGCTTCATACCAAGCCACTATCCATGTTAGTTTGGTCTGTTGGCAACTATTTAGCTTCCAGCCGAGCTCTTGTCCATGTTATTTGATTACTGAACGTACATGAAATCCTGGCCATGCTTCAGTCCGTGTTGATTGGGCTTGTTAGCTTGCATCAGCTTACCTCCAAGCCATAATCCATGTCGATTCAGTCCGCTGGCTGGCGTTAGTTTTACACTCTATAGTCCATATGTCCTGTGTATCGGTCGGCCTCCCGTCTTCAGCTCCAGAGACAAAAATTACTGGTGGTTTGGCAGGTAGAGCCTTTCTCAGCTGGAGACAGGTAGAGCTTGCCATTGGCACAGGCGCACAGCTCATACACAGTCTGTTTGGTGTAGGTGGTGCCTGCAGGTGCCCCTTCCAGTGGGTCTACAGCACTACCCAGGGGAATGCTGCCCAGCTTGATAGTGTTTGCATCTAGCAAGATCTGTGAACACAAAAGTCGTACGATTAAAATAAATTTCATCCAACATCCATATCTTATATGTGTGAGCTCACATTGGTCAACCTAGTGCCTCGAACAACCAAAAAACAAACAAGCAAAAGATTCTAAAGCCTCTCTAGTGTTCGCAGAGGGGGTTGTGTAGGGGAAGCGAGAGTATATTGCTGTGGGCAGTGACAATTCTCTGTGGAAAATTTAGGTTTTCATCAAAAATGATCAATGGAGAGAGAAAGAGAATTTCTATTTCAAACAAATCTGTTTTGATGAAGAACGGGACATGGAAGTGGCACAGCACAAACTAGGAGAAGAGGAAAAAAGGGGAATCAGTGGGCGTAAGAGATAGATGGAGAGGGAGACTCAAGAGAAAACATTCAGTAAAAAACAAAATTACAATGAGACAACAAACTGACAGGGTTATGTAACATCTTTTAATTCAATTAAGTTTCAAAAGTACAACTGGTAACACATTCAGCGATGTTTGAAAGCCAAAACATACGGGCAGATCATTGTATTTACTTTGAACAAGACCAGTGAACTTCACAAATCATGCTGAAATGATGTATCTCATTTGTGATTTACACAATTACGAAGCATATTTGTAAAACTCACTATTAAATAAAAGAGGACAATGACACACCTCAACAATGTGTTTGATATTTAAAGAAATAATTACAGCTATTTATTTTTAGATTTTATTATTATTTATTATATTATTATATATTTCTCGCTTCAATTTAACCCCAGATCTATTTGAGGAAATCACAAAAAATGGATGACAAATATTTATTGATCCATTTTCTATACTGCAACCATGTTCATTCCTGGGCGCAATTTGGAGTTTCCAATTAACATGCATATTTTTGGATGATGGGAGGAAGCCAGAGTACCCAGAGGGAGCCCACGCAGACGCAGGGAGAACATGCAAACTTCACAATCAAACTGCCAACCCTTGCTGAGGGGTGACAGCGCTAACTACCACACCACTGTGGTGCCCACTAAATATTCATGGCAAGCTTAAACCAAAATATGGTCAAATTGCAAGCTGTCAAATTTAAAAGCTGTAAAGAAAGAGATCATGAAGCTTCTCCTGCACAGTTTCTATAAACAGCTTCTTTAAGTCACTCCAGGAAGTAAGTCAGCCTGTGCAGGCTTCCAGTGTGTGAGAAGCAGGTTGTTAATTCTCTGTCTGTTCGTCTCCAGGGAAATGAAGCTTCGGCTCATGTCAGGTGTTGTGCCAAATAAATAAATAGATTTAACTAAAATATATCAGGGGAGGGTTACAATGTGCAGAGGAATCACAAAATCCACATGAAAGGCGATAAATGAACAGAATGAGAACAACAAACAAATCTCTTCTTCATTCAGCTCTGGTTTTTCATGTGTTTAGTAGGTGGGACGTGAGGAAGAAATTTAAAGGCCTTTGTTTCAAAGTGTAAAGATCCAGTTCAAACTTTAATTCTAGTGTTAACTTGTTCCGTTATAAATACATTTATTTCACCAGTTTCTTGACAAACACATTTAAAATTAAAACAGCAGAGATATAGAGATCTTTATCTATTCTAAGGCTGGTGAAGTCTTAACATATGTTTACACTGGTGGGTTTGAGTCAACACATCTAAGACAGTAAAGTCAGAGGGTCTCTCAGAAATTATATATCACTTATTTAACACCAAGTTTCTTACAATGGACAGCTTTGGGCTAAAACAATTAATCTGTGAACAGAGAAAAATTGCATACGTAGAGGAAATAATTGTCTCGGCTACAGCTAATTTCAAGCTAGAATGGTAACAATGTTGTCCACTTCATCATGCATTTGCCTATTTATTCTTTAGTGTTCAATGGAATTCTTAGAATGGTGATTTCTTTGTATTTCTCTGTAGTGCTCTTTAACTCAGGCACCCAGCGGCTTGGAGGAAATCTCAGAAGACATCTGTTGCCCCATTATTCATAGTCTACAATTTAGAAATGAGGAGAGGGGAAGTGAAATGTGGGAGAAAAGTAGCTTTGAGAGCAAAATGGCAGGAAGGAGAGATGGAGAGGAAGATCAGATGGCAGAATATGAGAACAGATGATGGAGAGGAAATGTCATATCAAATGGAAAATGGTCTGCATTAAGAGAGGGAGATAATATGAATCCAAATCAAAGGAGACGAATGAGTGGTTCAGATAATTCAACAGTGAGAAATCAGTGTCAATTAATGTAGCTATTGAGTTCACACTGGCTGACAGGCCATACTGTATCTTCCTCAGTGTAAAGACCACACATAAACACACACTTATATTCATGTGGATTTTATTGGGTATTTAGCTAAACTACCTTTGTAGAAATGACCAGATCCATTAACCGATTAAGCCTAATCCAAGAAAAAATATAAATAATCTTTTTTTTTTTGGTTTGAAGTCTTTCTTTGACCCTTTAACAAAATATGAAAAATAATAACATTTTTTTTATTCATCTGTGCCATAATTCAAAATAATTGTTGTGTACTCTTCTGCCCCTTCTGCAAAGTTTTTCTCAGATATAAAACATTTTAGAACCCGTATGTATCAAATATGATTCATATAGACTTTTAGACATATAGACTTTGTGGGCAGAGGGTGTAGATAAATGTGCTGGCTCTTTTACTAACAAAGAATAAGTAAGATGTAACTTTGATTTCTAAATATATGAGTTGTGATGAGGCGCTGTGAACACAGTTCTTGCAGCCAAACATTTCCTGGTTCAAATTTCAGCATGGGGCTTTTTGTGGGCAGTTTTCTCTCTGTTTGTGTGTGGGTTTGATCCAAGTCATCTGTTTTTCCTTCCACAATCCAAAAACACTAATAAGTGAATTCAGGTTGAAACAGTTTCTGTATTGGCCATATAATGGACTGACTACCTGTCCCCTGCTCATGTAGCCTGCATTTTGCATGATGTCGGCTGGGATGAAATGAGGCTTTCTGTAGTTAATTTACCTTTCAACTGCAACTCCTGGCTGACCAGGAAATGTTTTACCCAATGAACCTTAACAAACATACATACAGAAATGATTATGTTACAATGGTGTTTGAATGGAATGGAATGAGCTCTTTGTTTGACTGGCACAATTTCTTTATAGAAAATGCAACTGATTTAAATGCCATGTTGTGAAAACAACAAGTGGACACTTAAGGAGCCAGTGAAAATCACATATCTGTACATTTACCAAGTTCTGACCAGGGAAAACCCCCCACAGATTATTGGAAAACATTAATAGACGGGAAAAGACGTGCTACATTTTTTTTTCTTTTTTATAAGGGAAACAAAAAGGCTCACAGAGTGCACTCATTATGAGAGTATAAGGTGAAATAGATAACAGTTTTGAAGCAGGATATCCTGAGTATGAGATCAATATAAAGGTGTTAAGAGGGGAGTGGATGAAAGTTGAAATAGAAACGTGTGATTTTTACAACAATAATGCTGATACAGGTTGGAGGCGGTCAGATAGAAAGATGAGTGGTTGAACATAGGGAAGAAGAGATGTGGAAGTAATTTCTTAAAGCTTAAGATTGGATTAACACTGACATTCATCTGAAATGAAACTATAAAGTATGGGGCTCGGAGCCTGCGACAGCATGTTTGGTCTACTCTGTAAGATGTAATTCTACACATGAAGATGTGCTTCTTTTATTGAAAGATAAAAAAATAAACAACTCATAAATAATTTGACAAATATGTACTTGGGTACACAGAGGATTCTGTCTCCACAGCACTGAAGTTGCAACTATGCAAATTCCGCATCCTTTACTCGTAACTAACAGGAATAGAAACATGAATATTTTTACTTTACGAAAGGTAATTCTTCAGAAGATCTTGGTTTAAAAATTGTATTAATAACAAAATTATGCTTTAACTGGTTATCTGAGACACACCGCTTATCTGAGGAAGGTCTGAGGAAGAGTATGCTGTTCACGCACTTCTTTGATGATTTAAACCTAGAATTACACTTAGACTTCCTTTATTGTCATTGTACAAAAGACACAAGGTGAATCTTGACAACGAAATGTCGATTACTTGGCTACCAGTGTGACAGAGCTAAGACCTTATTCCTACTTGATAAATATGTTTTCTATAACTAAGAGCTAGATATATACCGTATAGGGTAAGAGCGTATATATACATATTGACCAGTTATTACAGAGTTATTACAAAACATCAATGAATATTGCACTGAGTTGATTGCAAAAAGAAACAATTGAGTTGAAGACAAAGCTTTGAGTATCATAAGGCTGAATGTTAGTGATGAGTTGTCTATGCTCAAGGCAAAGACAGCTCTTCCTGACCTCAAATTTGACCCACAAAAACATCTATTCAATAAAGTTATAGTGAAAATGGAGATACCACAATATGTCTTTCTTTTTATCATGCTCTTTTTAGTATTTCTTTTTGCTACTGGAAATCCATGAGCAGCTCTGCCAGTAGCCTGGCCATAGTATCCCGACTGTCCACTATGCCATCTATTAAATACACATTATGTTCATTGCATGCGACTCAATATGTCTGTAACAGATTGTGGCGTCCTCTGCCTCCCTAAGGAAACACATATTCTGGTGACATACGCAGCTGTCTCTCAAGCCACGAAGTCTGAAATGTTTCTGTCTCTCGTAGGCAGACAGCTGACCCATGTAGCCCTGCAGTGTATCATTCAAAATGAAATCTCTGCAAGCAGTTTCCGTCTTACATGCAAAAAACAAAAAAAAAACAAAAAAAAACACTTTTGCTGCTGTTTGTTTAGCTCAGTTTGAGTGTATGATGAAACATTAGCCTCTTTAATAATGTGGTCACTTGGCACAGTCTAAAATGAAATAAAATGTCCTCCTTGAGGCAATGCTTTTCCTCCATGTAATTCACTGGCGTCAAACAGAACCAGATGTGTCCTTCCACACATCAGATTGTCATTGACGAATCAGCTGAGAGATAACATCAATGGGGTAAAGAGTTCTGCAATCCCAGGTTGAAGTGTTAAAGCACAGGTGAATTATGATTTTTGCCTTGAACCTCTCACCACTGGAGTGTCACACCTGGCTTGATGCTTAACACGGATGCATTAGACCCCGCTTCAAAGACATACAGAAACCTTTGAAGAAGTATTGAGAGGCCAAGGTGTGAGTGGCATCACATTAGTATGTTCACAGATGCCCATTCACTGAATAATGAAGAAGTTGAAGAGCTATATTCAGATTATGAGAGGTTATTTATTAGAAAAGCTTCAATGCAAGCAGTTGTGCCTCCAAGTGGTGGAGGGGGGGGTTAAAATGACTTGTGCTATGTAATCTTTGTCACTTCATTCCCTCATTCCCTTCGTCCCTGATTCTATCTCTCAGGTTAGTGCCGATCATGACTTCACAGTTCCAGACAGGAAATGGCTTTCCCGAACATAAGTACACAGAATGCAAATTTAATAGATGCAGAAAAAAAGATACTGGCTGTCTGATAATAATGTTACTTAATGGAAACGTCCATGAAATAAACAGTTATGTTCGCGGCGTCCTGCAGAAGCTGCTAAAAAAAATCAACTACACCTCAAGGCTGGGAAATGTGAGTTTCATGCAGCCACTGTCAGCTTCCTGGGATAAATTGTCACAGCCAACAAAAGGCAGATGGACCCAGCTAAGGTCAGCGCAGTGGCCAATTGGCCAACTCTGGACAGCCACAAGAAGGTACAGCAGTTCCTCGGCTTTGCCAGCGTCTACAGAAAATGTTCATGCATTTCTAGTTCAGTTGCTGCCTCCATGCATGCTCTCACTTCATCAAAAGTACATTTTCGATGGACCCCCGAAGTTACAGACCCAGAATTCCTCCCTTTATTTTCCCACCTTGGCAATAGTCTGCCCCTCCCCTTATTTTTTTCACCTGTGTTCACTCCCCTCTTGTATAAATAGTCCTTGTCTCCCTTTGTCTTTGTCAGTTCGTCTTGGTTGATTCATGGATGTGTACGTCTGTGTTTGAGTATTTTTCTATGTCAAGAGTCTAGTGTGAGTTAAGATAATTGATCCTCCTTGAGAACGCCTTTTGTCTGTTTTTGCATTCTCTTCTAAGAGTGCCATTAGTTTGTTTTTGTATCCTCCCTGAGAATGCATTTCATTTGTTTGTTTTTTTTAAATAAATACTTTTGTTACTCAAGTCAGCAGAGTTGTGCATTTGAGTCCCACAGAACTGTCTCAGGTTGTGACATAAACAGAATGAAAACACATAAAATGCTGCACAACTCCAGACTTAATCTGGTGTGCGAAGGCAATTCTTTGTTTCCACTAAAAACAGGAAACAGTGTGACAAATATGACTTAAACCAGTCAAATACAGTTCCTATAATCACTATAACCTCCTTAAGCATTTTTGTGATTAATTTGATCATGTTCAACATTGAGATCCAACAGCAACTACAACACAACTCACAAACTGACTTAAAATACTTACTGTTACAGTGAGTACAAAGTGGGATTTCTTTTTAGTAAGTGGTTATTCATGGGAGCTAAAGTATTTAATACGTCTATCACAAGCATTTTAAAGCCTATTTTATACCACTAAAAGCAAGAAGTGATCCGTATATACTTTTCAGCAAATGGTACTTTGCTTTTGCTTCTGTATTTTCAGATGCCCTTAATAACAAGAGACCTTAGATCAGTGGCTGTGGCCCGTTTCTTTTAGCCAATACAGTAGGGTGTGGTCTTTTGAGTTTTTTTTTTCCCACTCTTCATGAACAAGATTTTTAGACTTCATATTTTTTATGACTTCAGGAAGCCAAAAGTGTAATAAAAAACAGACACACCATAAAAATGAAATATTCTATTAGCAATTCTGAAATGAAGGTTTACTTTAAACCAGCTGTTTACAAGAATAATCTTATGCACTTTCAACACTTTTACAAGGACATTTATAAACATATGCTACGGGCAGTGTACATTCTTTTTATTAGATGAATCCTGCATCTTTCTAACAGTCCGGAGATGGACTGCATAAACACTTCAAAATGATGGAAAATTCAGAAGTGAAACAAAAATCAATCGCTGAATTTAGTCAAAACCACAAAAGAATGCATTAAATAGTCATGCCATTTTGTGTTTGATCATATACCATCTAAAAGGGAATGGCAATGCCTTTGTGCATCTTATAAGAACGTGTCCTTTTCAATTTGCATAAATGGACAAGATGGTGTGTTTGTGTCTGAAAATATGCGTAAAGATTGGGGTTTTATGTCTGAACCAATCTCTCTCCAGCAGCGGTTTGGCAACCACATGCCTCTGGCACCAAGGAGAGGGGAAACATGTGGGGAGTGGCAATTATGGAGGTCAAAACATTTTTCATGGATGATTTCCTTTGGCACGGTCAAGAAATGCAAAAAAAAAAAAGGGAAATAGGTGAATTGTAAGAAAGGATGTGAGAACCATTGTAAAGGGATAAGGTTTTCTGGGAATGAAAAGCAGAAAGAGGTGGGAGAAAATAGATCAAAGTTAAATGCATGAAGGTGTCATCGAAAAGACCAGAAAAGACAGACAAGAAAGCATGAGACTTAAGGATAAGTGGTAGAGGGTGCAGAAAAATTCCTATTATTCTTCAAAATACTTTTAAAAAAATCTCATAGATTGAAAAAAAACTGGAATACTTTTTATAGATGGTCAATGCCAAAGCGTGAACTTCTGCCACGTGGAATGGTCAGACTTCAGTCAAAATCTTGAAACTGATGAGGGACTGAAAAGCATACTGGGTCAAAAATATTTGTGTAAATACTGGAATAGTGGAATTAGATCTCAGCAACAATTACACACACAATAAAAAACCCTTGTCAGAGAGGCAAAAATAGCAGCAGTTAATTGTATACACTTAACGGTCAGAAGTAACCAGACAACATTTGCAGTGGATTAGGGTGGAGAAAAGACACATGATAGGCCACTGATGGGGCTGAATATTGTTTCTGAGTTGGTTTTATATGAATTTCTCTGCATTTATTAATAAACCAAAACATTTTGTGTGTCCAGTATGCATTTGAAATTTCACCTCGAAGCTTTCTGGTCTATCGATGTAAACTCAGCTCTGTATCCTGGATACAGGAGTGTTAATATGAGCTAGCTATGTGTGTGTGTGTTTGTGTTAGGAGGCAGGTTTGTACTGTGTATGGTGTTGCGTGACTGCGTGTTGATTTACTGAAGCAGCCTCACACAGATTTTAACATGTGTTTTTGAAAGTAATCCCTGTTTGATATTTGGCTTTGAATTCAGAGTCAATGCAGAAGCAAGATTTCACCTATACGGCACATGCAACAATGCAATTAATCCATTTTGTCTTGAAAGTTTATGATTTTGACAGAGAAATATAGGTCTCGTAACCTGCCAGAATCTCAAAAGCAGTGATTTCAGGCAATCATGACAATCTCAGGTGAGTTTGTTAGATGTTTTGTATGCCGACAGATGTGAGAATGCTTCTGATCTCCACAGAAATAGCTCAGTAAAGAAAGTGAATAGGCATCTTTCCCGGTGTCAAAAACTCCCTCCAAGATGAGTGCCAAGAACAGAAAATGACTGGAAAGTGTCAACTCTGAAGTCTTTAACTGAGAGGTTGGAGGAGTTGAGGAGTGAAGGCAGAGAGGTATGATGGAGGTTGAAAGGACAGTAAAAAAAAAAGGTATTTCAGGACACACAAACATTGTTTAATCCGCACAAATGCACACAGTTCAACTTTTATGCCCATAAACCTTAGCTAACCTTGCCTCCCATTCTTCTTTTCCTCTACTCTCCTACTGACCCCGTACTCACACATAGAACACATACACGCTTCAACAACACAAAAAGGTGGGTGGCTGTGAAGCTATCTAAGTGTATTACACACACCATTAGGTTTGTTGAATGGACAGATGCTGGAATGGGAGCTGACAATGGACTAAATGACAGAGGCTGAAGAGAGACTGGGAACGTAACAACCAATGTGCAGTGTACACATACAGCGTGGACACATATGGGCACAGAAAAACACATTCATGAAAGCATGCAGGAAGGCTTGATTATAAACTACGAATCGTAGAAATTCAATCGTACAAAGTCAAATGTTTTTATTTGTGAGTCAAACATAAACCTAAGATCTATATGTCCAATATTGTACTCGAACTAACACAGAAAAGAAAAAAAAGGGCAAACTAGACCAAATATTACATTTTTAGTGTAGTTTTTTAAATGTAAAAGTAAAAACATTGTTGTATACCCTCATTAAAGAGAGTACAATTAACAAACAACACAACTAGGCTCAATATTGACAAAAATTCAAAGCAGCTGTGGAACAACTGTAATTTCCTGCTGTTTATCTTTTATTTCACCAGTATAATCTCCTTAATCCTCTTAAATACTGGTGGGCATTTTTGAAACACTTGTTAATGGTGTATGGAGTCCTATAACCAATTCATTTCTAGGCACGAAAAGGTAAAACTCCCTGATCTGACTACTTGCTATGTTGTCCTCTCTGGGTGTGCTGACAAAATTAGATGCATTTGGAGTGGTGTTTAAAATGATATAGCAGAAGTATAGGTTAATAACTATAATGACATCAATGACAGCTTTTGAAAAATATTCACATGGCCAAGTTATTGGGGGAATCACCCAATCTATTATCTATGATCTTTATTTTCCCAACATGTTATAGATAATGTAACATGACCCTTGAATTTACACGACTATAACGCAATTATTAAGAAAAAAATCTCACTTACAGTGGGTTGATATAGTATATAAATGTAATGATAAGACATTCAGAATTAGATTAAAAAAATAATATATTTATTAGCCTGTTATTTATGAACTAAACAGCAAAAGGTGTACACTGGGGATCACAGGAGTGGAAATGTGGTGGTTTGTGATTACACACAATGGCTCTGCATCACTAGAACACTTTCAGCACATTTAAAAAAAAAAAGAATGTTCAAAGCCCGAGTGCACTCAAGAACATTCAATCATCAAAAATATCAGATTCACATTGAAGGATCAAAGTTCTGAGATGGCAACATTTTATGCTGACTCTGATATCTTCTGAGAAGAACATTTCAAAACTCAGGGTCAGAACCCACTCAAATCATGGTCTGTAGCATAAAATAGCACCACAGGCAACCCGGTCCTATCTCTTTATGAGTGTTACTGGAGATATTTGAAGTGGGACACATTTAAAATCAAAAGGTTTAATGCAAAATGCAGATATTTATGTGGTGATTGTGATGCTTTAAAATGTACTTGACCAATCTTAGCGTTTTAATGTTGAGGACCGTTTTTACACAGCAGACCAACACAGCTCCCATGTTTTGGGGTGGCACATTGACTAGTGGGGAGTTAAGCATGTAAAAGTTTCACAGACACTTAATCAAACTGTCAACACCACTTACAATTATATTCATTAAAAATTTACTGGATCACTTAGTATGAAAGCTTCTTTTTGAGTTCTTGTGAAGAGTTTTAGATAGAAGCACATATGTGTGCGACTTTAAAGGTTGTTTAAAGGATTTTTTTTTCTTCAAGCTTCATTTGGTTGAATTACAGTTGGCAAAGTTTGAAATGTGTTGACTTAAAATGATCCATCTTCCAAATGTATGATGATGGAACTGTTGGATTAAGAAAGAATACTGTCAATTATATAAACAATAGTATAATCTTAATAAAACTCCAATTATTAATCACAGAGAATGGTTCATTTTTTCTTTCCCTTTGTGTGCTTTTTGAAAAGTAAAATGTCTTTGTTTTTCTTTTTCACAAAGGTCAACACCTATTCAATCACTTTATCTCTTGGTTGGCCGGACTAAGTGTCCATAAAGGGGCAATCAACCTAGTGAAACATGAATGACGGAGATATGTTTTTTTTTTTCATTTTCTTGCCGAGGAATTACAATAAATAAGAAGTGTCCTAATCTAGATGAATGAAAACCACCTGGAAAGTGAACGTGTTGAATAGAGATAAAGGCTGATCGAAGGAAAGAAAATGGGAATAGATGATAATAAAAAAAAAGGCAGCAGTACTGCAGGAAGCTTAAGAGAAGCTGTCAGCTCTTGTTGGCTTTGATTTTAATGGAAGCCAGTGCTATCCTACCTCTAACCCATTTGGCCCTAATTTCACCGCTGCTTTCCAAACTTTTTAAACTTTAATGGCCCCTTCTTAAGTGCCAGCTGCTGACAACATTGATTTGGCTTTAAGCCTTGCTGTCCTGCGTGCCTTTATTTTCTCCTGCAAAATCGACAGAAACATCTATTTTCTGCCATCCCTCTCCACCTCCCTCTCATCCGATCTTCCTTCTATCCTGCCTTCATCTGCTTACTTCTGTTTAATCGACAGCATCAGTGGTCAAGGGCAGTGCCTATGAAAACTCAAATGAAGGAACGTAATTTGGATAAAGTAGTTCTTGGCCAGAAAAATGTATATTTGCTTTTTAAAAAAAAAAACAGACTGGACTCACAGCCGAATGAACTGAGAATGAACTCTCAGGTCTACTACATGTTGACTGCCAAGTTGATGAACTGGTAAAGATGACAACAATTTAAACACATTCTTTATGTTGATCTTCGATCTAAAATAATAGCTTCTCATCAGGACTTTTAAAAAAAAAAGTGCATTCAAATGTCCAATACCTAAAAAGTTTTATTTTTGTTCATTTATATGATGGAAACTGGAAAAAAAATGGTTATATGACCTGCAAATGTTTTTCTAATGGCTCAATGTTAAATAGAACAGAGAATGGAAATGGACTTTTAACTAAAGTGATGTTAAAAATGTCATGGATTACAATAATAATGTAGGATGGACTGAAGTAGACCTGGCTGTGTCATTTGATGGACTTTATGTGTCTTTCAAAGCTTAAGAGAAACACATTTTCCCTTAATAGACCATTTAGAAATGCTCCGCATGATGAGGACATGATGCATCATTTGGCACCATCATAAAATGACACACGGTATGATTTTAACATTCCATGGCTCTCAGGATTTGTAGCATGCATTGAATTCAATATGCCCACAACTTGGTGAAGTATTTGTAGAAAAAAAAGAACCGGGATAGTTTGTATTTTATTTTATTTTATTTATATATTGATTTATGTAGAAATAAAATAACCTGAATTGAATCACCCAGACATGCTTTGTTTTGAATCAATTTAAATACACCCCCAATAAAATTGAGGAAATCTAACTTTTTTATACATGATTACGCTTTATGAGTTTTTAATGCGTAATCGAAGGTGGACATAGAACTAAAAATGTATCACCTGGTAATGCAAGGCATGCATATGTCTCCTCATAGTCTCATTCTGTCAGTCACTAAACCCTAGAAAGCGAATGTGTTGCCCACTTTCCAACAGATGACATCACCTGCCTAAAAAGTTAAATCCATTTTAAAAAAACAGAAAAGGTTACCCTTTTTACTAAAAAAAAAATCAGCCTGCAGTGCAGTCATGTTCTGCTCTCAACCCCTTTCCTTAAAAAAGATTAGGATATAATGCCAGTAATCTTTTCAATGTAATCTTTTTCAATGTCTTATTAATTTCTCTATTTGGTTAATTTGGGTCTTTCTGAATGCATTTATTCATGCTGATAAGGCTTTTCTGGCATTTATGAAGCCGTACCTCAGTGCACAGAGGATTTTCTTCCATATCTGCCCAAGTCCTGCAGTACAGGGTGCAGAGGTTGAGATGCAGTGTACCATAAATCCTTAATTTTCTCAAGCCTTCCACGGTATCAAGTGCAGCTAAAGGCCCACGCCACAACCCTTGTTACACTGTGCTTCGTGCTAATGTTCTGCATCAAATGGGAGACGTCTATTTATGCAGAGATGACAGAAAGAGGGAGACAGAAACAGACAGAGATAATGGATGAACAAAGACCAAGGAGACAAAAGCGCATGAAGACAGAGGGGGAGAAAGAAGGAGATGACAGAAAGCGGTAAAAATTATAATTCCCCTCCCCTCTCCTTGTGAAGTGACGTCCACATTGATGTATAACCCTGGCAGTGGAAAGTTAATTAGATAAGCTGGGCTACATAGGGATGAAGGACTGAGAGGCTGAGAAGAAGAGAAGAGGGAAGAAGAGAAGGCAGCACAAGAATGAGAAGAAGATGTAGAAGAACAAAGGTGTACAAAGAGTAGGGATGTGATAAAGGTGCTTAGACTTAACTGATATATTCATCCACACACATTTTCATCATGCTATTCTTATTCTACTTACTTTATGTTTTTTTTGTTTCTTGCACAAACTCACAGACCAATGAGCACATCGGGGGCAGTATGGAGTTAAAAAAAATCAAAATGACAATAAGACCAAATTGATCATCCATTTTTAATAATATCTGGGACAGGACAGCTAGTCCAGCCTCCCAGCTACGGAACGTCTGCATTATACCTAACGTACTATAACTCATTAAATGACTTTTGACAAAATGGTAGTATGTATATTCATATAAGGTTTCCAAACGGCAGATGCTCCGTTATGTAAAATGTGGCTTTTTAAAGAAAAAATATTGTTATTCAATGTACTTGAACTTTAAAGAGAATCAGACCAAAGTCCCTGACATGCATAAAAACCTCCCTAAAATCACCTCAAATGGAATAAATACATCTTTTGAAACCATTTACATTTTTGGATTTGTCACAGAGGCCCGAATGAATTTAGGGTAATTTTTAGTGTTTGAGACAAAAATATGCAGTTGCCGTATAAAAAAGACTAAGACACCCAAAGACATTTGGGGCATATATATGGTTCACTACAGCAACACTATGTATGCAAATGTGAGAGTCTATTTGTTACACTGTGTGTGTGTGACTGACAATGACAGTGAGTGCAGCTGGGGGGGGGGTCATTCTTCTGTTAATTACTGAGTTAATGACACACTATGCTCCAGTGGACAAGCAATATGGCAGGCCGACACACTCGTACACACACACACTTACAAACACCCAAAGAGATAATGGCAAAGTCTGGTATGGTGCTCACAAAATGTGGCAGGCTGCTATGCAAAGAGCTTGACAGTGAGATAACAGGCTGACAATGACACACACATGCCAACAAACGCACACACTTCGGCAGCAACAACTGACAAGGAACCTCATCAAACCAGCTTTAATGAAGTCACTTCTCTCAAATAGAAAAGAGGAAGAAAATAGTGATGCGAAGAGGAGGGGAGAAAAGGGGGACAAGGTCGCCTGGATTGATGATGCTCATTAGCCTAATAAGGTACTTTAATGAAGCTAGCCCAACACTGCAGAGTGCCACAGAGTCTAAAGCCCACATACCCACTGTGTTTTCCTACCAACGCTATTTTTGTCAGCTTTTCGCTCTGTGTAATTCTTTCCTTCATACCCATATGAACCGAGGACACAAAAAAAGAGTCACAAATGCGCACGGCGACTGGCACACACACTTACCTCTCCATCCGAGGACTGCAATAGGAGGTCTTCCCGACAAGATGCAGTGAAATCCCCCACTCCGGCGTTGACCTCCACCCCTCTGGGAGCTTCCAGGGTCAGGGTCCGAGTTGGGGACTCCAACCTGAGAACCAGAAAAAGAAACATCAATATAAAAAGGCATTTTGTGAAAACGCCACAGTGATCACTGCATTGTGTGGAGGGACCACAGGGTTTTCCATTGTGTTGACGAGCCTGTGCAAGATCTTTTGTGCAGTTATCTCCAGATTGTTCATAATATTTCTGTGTTTGAGCCCATGGCTCTCATGCTACGGCCCTGAAAAAGGTCTGCAGATAAGATTCAGCTTAGCGCTAACTTGCAAAAATATGCAGCAGCTGTAAGAGTGAAGGGAGGGACCTTGGTTTCCCTAAAGTAAGCTAAAAGGCTCATTTGTCTTTTGATCAACAAATGAAAGAAGGTTCCAGCTTTTCTTTCTTTTCTCTTTTTCTGCACAACTAACCTATCTAAACTTCTTCGATCCTGTTGAAACCAAATTCAAGACTCTTTTTGTTATCGTGTTCCAACCAGAGCTAATATATAAAATTTTAGATGGGCAAAAACTGTTAGCTGTTACAGAAAAACAACCCCAAGTGTGCCAACCTGTTTTTTAAAAGGTAACAATGAATCATGAATATTTAGTTGATCAAAAAATCAGTCATTTCACTTTCCCTTTCAAACTGAAAGTAGAACAATTTTGATGAATTTATTGAATTACTCCATCACACAGCTCTGAGGTGCTCTGGACATGATTAGTGTCACTGCCCTTTGAGGACAAAGGGTCACTTGCTTAGTCCGTGACTCAGAGTTGAAAACAAAATTAGATGATTAAACCACTTGGTGGTGTTAGATCAGAACAGTGCTTCATTCAAAGGCGCCCTGGGAAATTAAATGAAATAAAGAATGTTCTCAGCAAAAACAGACACAATTACAATTTATGAAGTGGGAATTCTAACCAAATCAAACAGCAGCTATAAACTAGTAAAATACATACTGTAAGGGTACTTTTCCAGACACACTATGCCCAAAGGCACTTTAAATGGCTGGTTTGTCACCCTACTGAGAGGATGAGGGGAGGAAAAAATTCAAGCTAGAGGGTACATCAACTGAAGTCCTGACTTGAGAGCGATCTATAGCCAATGAAACACAGAAAGATATGGCCAAACACCAAAGGCATTTTGGCTCAGAGTGACAGCAGACAGCTTCCTCTTTTCATGCCCATCACTGCACAAGAGTCTGTTCATATTCTTCACAACTGCTTTTGGAGTAATTCTACATTTAAAGCTTTGCTTTGAAGATATTTGCTAACACTCAGGATGTCTTACTGCTGGGCAAAATGCACCATGGAAAGAAATGATTTATGTTGCCTTCAGAAACTCTTATATGCATATAGAAGAGAGTATTCGTTTTGCTGCTAAAACAAAAGTAACTAGAATTGACACACCCCTCTTATCACGGGACAGATCAAAGTTATTTCATGAACCTTAAAAATGTTCTAAAACTGGTTTGCAAAAGAGGAAATATTTTTAACTTTATTGACCATTATTGTTGTTGGTAGAGTGGTGTATTTTAAAACTAAATCACTTTCTCAAAATCTCCAAATTATTTGGTTATCTATTGAGTTGTACTTTTGTTAATTCAACACATTTATAACTGACTTCATTCCATCATCAGGGTGCGATAACTGTCTCCAGACTTAGCTCTGTCGTGGGTTTGTTGTGGGTTTAAAGTGAAGATGCGGGTGGTGTTGTGTTGTGTGGCAGCTTAAAGCTGATGGAGGTTTTGCTGCTGTGCAGTGCTGAGCATCCAAGTGATATAATAAGCGTTCCAGGCAGACACTTCACTTTGCCTCTGACTTATTGATCTGTTAAAAACAGTTCATGTTGCGGCAGTCTGAGGTTAAAAAAAGGAGAAACAAAGATGGAGACAAGCGGACAAGCAAATAGATCAACAGACACTTAGATGGTGATATACGACACAGTTTTGCATATGCATAAGGGAGAGAGGCAGCAGAAGACGGAAGGAGAGAGAGCTTACTCATCAGTAGCAGTGGTGTGAGGATCTTCTGCCGGTTTGACAGCTGAAGCAATTACAGTGAAGCTGCTGCACGCTTAAACCACTTCTGATGGACAAGCACAAACACACTTCAGAACTATCTATCACTCACTGCCACTCTCTCCCTCTTTTTCTACCCCACAGTGCATGCTTAATTCATTTCTCATGTTTTTGTTTCTGAAAAAATCATGCAATATAAATCTATATGAACTAAACAGAAACATGAAATGAATACAAAGTTCACGTGGGAAACATGTCTTGCATTAATCCGTTTTTCTACAAAACGGGCAGTGTCATGGATATTTACAGTACGTAGTTAATGTTTGAATGTCTTGAATCTTCAAAATATTAATGAAGTCGTAAACAGTTGTAAAACATGAAACCAAAAAACGTATTCAAAAGATGTGCACTCCAATTTATGGCAAAAACAATTCAGAATAATTGAATTATCAATGAACTATTAACTCAGCCTGTGAAAGATGGAGGTATCTCCACTTTCATTATTTATTCAGTACTTTCAATAGTCAAAAAGAGTTGGATGATTATCTATTACCAGACTTTATGTCTCTTGTTTTGAATTGAATAAAAAAACATTTTTTTAGTGTAGGCAGGCTTACACTATGAACTAAAGTTGGCCAAACTCAAACCAAGCAAACAGATCGTTTTTTCATCACTCCATCGTTACGTCTAGAGCACCTTAAGGACAGAAAGAGTTACATTTAATGAATATGAATTTTCTCTCTTCAATAGACATCCATTGTTAGACGCTTGAGGGCATTATAACAGTAACTCAGAGAGAGATCTGTCTGTGTGTGCCTGTTCACACACATAGACATCGGGTTTCAAGGTTGAGATTTTCACTATTTTGTTTTTCATAGTGTGGAGAGCAGGATTCTGCAGCTGAGCTGCTCAGTTCATTATTATTAGGGAAAACATCTCCTCTCCCTGTGTGTCTCTGATCCTTACATCATCCTTTCATCCCTCCCCTCTCCTCGCTCCTGCATGCCAGCAATCCATAGCGTCCCCTTTCTCTCATAGATCTATTTTGACCTTCAGTTGTGCCAAGGCCACTTCATACAGCATCCATGGTTGTCCAAATCGACAAGATAAGCAAGATGGAAAGACATCAATGTAAAATGGTTTTTGTCTTAAAATATTTCTGGATAAATTTTAGATTTCAATGTATTCTGATATGACCATTTCGTGATGTTTTCTGTTCAGTTCCCCAGAAAACCACTTAGGATCAGATTTTATGCTTATTAAAAAAAAAATCTCTGGATTTGCAGATGTTTGTGGAAAAAAATCCACGAAGTCTCAGGCACAGAGAAGAAAATAATCTTATCTTTGGACATTATCCTTGGACATTTTAACTGACAAGATAAAATTTCTGCTGATCTGTCATTCTGTTTTTAGTTTCCAACTCTGTGGGAGTTGAAAAAGTAATACAATGCTTAATTTGTTCTTTTTTTGTTGAAAGTTGGGATGGAAATGTTCAACTTATGGATTTTTAGTGTCATTTATATTTCTTAGATGACTTGCCTGACATTCATCCTGCCCTTTTCCTGTTCAGCGCTGTTGAAGGCCCCAGCACCTTATTGCATTCTTCCCATTTATGAGGCAAACCTTTAACCTTTTCCCGCTAAATGCTCCATCATCTGACTCAGTGACGCAGTTTCCATTGGACCATTTCGGCTATGAAACACTCTAAAAACTTTTTAAATATTAAAAAGTCCTGCTGAGTGATGCATTGAGCCATCTCAAGACAGGAAAAGTGGCAATCTTTGACTTTTGGAGAGGTAAATCGAGACAGAAAGTAGAAAAGTGGCATTTCTAAAACCTTTCGACTTTTGCAATGAGACTGAGTCTGGTCGAGCGAGGGTGATGCAGTGGGTTTAAAAAGCCTCCAGCTTTTTCAAAAAGTTATTAAAAAGCCCTCTGATTTACTGCGGTGGGGCTGGGAAAAATTCATTACCAATTTGTCATTTTTAAAAAAAACTTGTTAAAATGTTTTTATGTGTGAGAAAAAAATTAAGGAGTTGAAATAGTGTTTGTGCTGATTTAATTTAAAGGAAAACATAAATTATCTTGTACGACACCTCATCCACTTGTCATTTTAAGTATACAATGGGATCTATAACAATACAATAAAAAGTGAAAAAAAACAAACCATAGAGTCAATGTGCCTGTTTCTATATTCAGGAACTTACTAGCTCTATGAAATAATCAACGCCAAAAGTTGGGCCAAAATCTGAATAAAATGAAGCATAATCTTTGATTAATGATTTTATCATTTACATTAGGTGTATTTTTTTCCTTTGAGGTCCTTTAATTGACGTATGCTGACATCTCTAATTTTTAATTAACGATATGTAACTTTGGGCATCCATGTAAAAGATCCCTAACAGTGTGCCTGAAAAAGCTCAATGTCACATTTTGTAGAACCATTTCTATGAAGCTTATAGTTATACCAAGTTATGTCAAGCATTTAAACAAACGATAACACAACAATAAATGTTCAGAGACTTGGCTATGGACACACTTTGGGAAGTAAAGAGTAACACTTGTGTGGTTAAACTTACAGTTCTGTGATCTGAATCTAAACAATAGTCAGGTGGTTGGCTGCTATTCTCTCTTTCAAGCATAAACTAGGTGGGAGTCATTTATTGTTCATCAAAGTGTTGCTGGCCAGTTAACAACAAACCTGAGAA
This sequence comes from Menidia beryllina, assembly GCA_013363375.1. NCBI lineage: Eukaryota > Metazoa > Chordata > Actinopteri > Atheriniformes > Atherinopsidae > Menidia > Menidia beryllina. The sequence continues at coordinate 1,968,597 of JABUIW010000078.1, forward strand.
CTCGGATCTAAACTCTTTCTGTCGGCTTTCTTTTCATTTCAAGTTTTTATTGCTAATGATATTGTTGTTCTCTTTGTGAGATCATGTCCACTCTTTTCACCCCTTAACCACAGTTTCTTCGTGGGCCATCTCTTTGGCAAAAGTGGTCAGCTTATACATCTGTTTCATGACAGCTACCATCTAGGGGCTGATTAGAATATGTTTAAGACCAGGGTGGCCTTCTCCACAATTTTATGGTTAATACCCAGTCACACACTCCCACTGCTTCATCAACTTTTTCCCAGAGCTTTGAGTGTTTGCATGCTTGGCTTTTCATGACATTCAACATCCCATGCATCCATTCGTCTTTACACAACAAATTGCCAGAAGAATCCTGAGGTAAGTCATGAAAATGATTTCCCGAAACTCTTGCTTTCCTCCTTGCTGTGAAATGTAGCTGAGGGAATGGCTAATGGCAGACTGCACAGGGAGAAAAAATGTCAAGCAATTTCATGCTCTTATGCCTTCGATGGAGTTCCAAGCTGATAATTTAATCAGTAGTGAAAGACTAGCTTCACTCCTCCATAACTTCAGCCATTCCATTGTTCAATGACTTGTTTTTGTGAGAAAATACTCTTTTTCCGTAAAAAGATAAAAGATATAAAAGAATAGTATGGATTAAGTGGAACAGCAAGGTGAAATGAAAAAGAAGATTAATGTAATATGAATTCAGAAAACTAGGTGTCTGTGATCCGGTAACTAATTTCACAGCACTTTCTATCATAAGATGACAGTTTTATGTTTCTGTTCATATCATTGATATATGGATTAAAATTTCAATCCTCAGATTTCTTTTTTTCTGACTCAACAGACTTTTGAAATGCACAATTTCTTGATTTTTTTTAACCTCTAAGGGTCAACAGGTAATACAGAAAAAGTTTTAAAAATGGAAAATTAGAAATTTATGATACCCTGTCCATTTAGAAAAAACTATTTTCAAAACAAAACAGAAAGAAGAAACATTGTGCGTAAGTGGTCAGGAGCGAGCCATGCATGCTTCCCAGCAAAGTGCATTACAAGGTTATTAGATGTTTTAATCAAACTACATCTTATGTAAGAACAGGGTAAGAGTAATGCAGAGGAGAGCAATTTGCAGTTAAGAATATCCTTGGATAAAATGGGGATAACTTATACTAATTCTGGGTCCTCTGGACTATTGAATTTTATGCCAAACAATAACAAATACAGTTTAATAAAAATATCTATTAACATATTCCAGTTAGAAATTATTGCAGAAAGATACAGTGTCATATAGTGGCACACCTGGTTTATTTTATTGTGATAAATGTCTCTTCCATTCATTTTTTTCATACAGGTTTAGAAGCACAACTCTCAGAAATGTCATGCAGTGAAAAAGAAAAATACAGCTGAACCACATCTGCATGGTAGGATGTACCTTTGAATGTACTTATGAATTGATTCAAGGGAAGCAAGTATAGAGTAAACAACACTGAACCCAAAGAGAACCATGGGGAATGCCAAAAGACAAAGGGCCAGACTACAGTATGGAATAACAAACATTTACTGAAAAGATGTTCTATGAAGCTATGAAAGAACCACCTACAAGCAGTTCCTGATGTACCCTTTCCTCAACAGATGTGATGCAGGAGACAAAACATTGTCTCTGCTCTTAAACATGGTCAGTGGAGCCTGATAAGGCCTTTGTAGCTGGTTCATCAGAGCAGATTTTCAGAAAAGTTTTTTAAAAACAAAACTTCTTATCCTTAGATATTTGGAAATTTGAAATGGCAACAGCTTCCCTTAGCTCCGCTTCCCCACCACAGCTCCTCTGATGCGCCTTGCAGCTTCCTCATTTTTTTTTTTGCTCAAAAGATAATATGGAACTTTTTTCTCCTATGCTGGGAATCTGGATATCTGCTGTAGCATAGCACAAGACAAAGATAAGTATAGAAAAAAGAATCAAATAGAAACACAGTACTGGAGATGATTTGATAAGCTACCACCGCAGTTCCAAACACTGTGATCAAGATTAATGATGAAATTAGTAGATAGATTCACAGAAATCCACAAGCTATATGCATATCTGAAAGTAAGTGCATACTGGTTATATAGATGGAGGAAGATATGTTGTGAAATGGGGCTGTGAATGTTCGCATAAAAACTGACTAAGTGCTGCTGGGAAGAGGACCTGACCCCTCCGTCCCCCTGCAATCTTCTGCAATTCTGACTTGACCATATGCAGAGCTCATAATAAGAAGAGTGGCATAAAGTGTGCTCCAAGTCTGCACCCGGCAGCCGTTGATGATGTGATCCAGGAATAAGTCATCAATGGTAAGAATAGAATAAAGAACGGTGTATATTGGAAGTGCGGTTGCATCTTTGATTTTTCTCTTGCTACCCATAAGTTTAACCATACTATACAAACAAAACTACTGTAGAAAATTTTGATAGCTCAAGCCTTTGTTTAATAAAGTTCAAAGGTTTTTTTAAAATCATAATCATGAATATGTTTTCAGTTGGGATTTTTTTTCAAGGACAGCTAAGAAAACTTGAATTTTTGTCATATTGACTAGGTTTTGTTTTTTAAAAAAGGGGAAAAAGACATTGACATAGAGGTGTTAATGTTTTCAAACTAGATACAAATAGAATGAGGAGGAAGACAAAATGCTTATCGAAGAATTAAATGACGGAAAAAACAGGGCTGAGAGAAAAATCCACATCTCTGAATCACCCGTGTAGCACATGAGAAAATTAAGGGGAGACTGAGAACAAAAAAATCAATTCAGAGATTTAGGTTCGTCTTGTGAACAAAAAGAGAAGACATGAAAGAAAAATAGCTCGAGAAGTGAGACCATGGGAAAACGAGAGTGCCTTAAAAGGTGAGAAACAAAAGTCTGAGCGGAGACTGCGATCATAAGATCAACAACTGTGCTTCTTTTCATTTCTCTGCCTCATTGCCTGCCCTCCCACAGTCATTCTATCAGTGCTTCTCTCATCCCGCCTCCCTCTGTCTTACCTCCTGGATGGAGTCCTGCTGTGCTCACATTTCTGTCCCAGCTGACGAAATACAAACAGAGACATCCTGGTGTTGAAAATACAACACCTTCCAATCTCTGCGGAGCCTTTCAAAGATGGTTGTGTTTACTATGTTCAGAGGAAGATTCCCCACGAACAGAACGGGCTTGTGGTATCAACGACTTCATAAGTTCTGAAAAACGTTGTTCTGACGTCACATAGAGAAAAGAGAAAACAGTTCTACACAAAGGAAGCTTTTTATTCTTTTTCTTTTAAACTGAAAAATGTTATTGATTTTTTTTTTTTACATTTCTGTCTTTTTTAAAGGGAAAAAAAATGGTTGTGACTTTTTGTTTAAAAAAAAAAAAACGTTTGTTGGGGGGCCAACTGATAGGGAAAGCAACTAAATGGTACATTGCAGTCTCATCTCAGAATGATCAGAGTAGAAATATTAAGATTCCCCATCTTTTTCTCCTTCTATAAATTCACGACATGCTGCATTTGCTACTCTGATGAAGTAAGAAGTCAGTTTTGTGTGCCCCTGACTTCTTGCTTGGTAAAAAAAAACACACAAAATGACAAATTCTCATGACCTATAGTGGCTAATGATGCTCTTCATGTACCTTCTCCACTGATTTACATCCTCAAAATGACCTCTGACTTTTTGTTTGTTTTCTTTCTTTCTTTCTAAGCTGTTTTCTTTTAGAAAAATATATCAATAGTAGCCAAAAAGTTGATATCCCACGATATAAACATTTTGTAATCATTTGCGAAATTCATCTATGCAGACTATGAATCATAAAAAGGATTTTGACTGGTTTATTGACCTTACTGTTTGGTTGTTATATTAAATCTGAGGTGCGGTGTGATTTTGCTTATAATATGTTTCTTTATTTTTCTTTGCAATTTCCACAATAATGATTTTCTAAGTTTTTTTTAATCTCATCGGTATTTCTTTACTCATAAAGAAAAATGTGCCAATCTGTTCAAATAGAACAGAAAAAAAGTCTAACCAAGATTTAAGTTGGGCCTTTAAATGATGTCTGGTGTGTGGTACCTGGACAAATAAAGTGCAGTTTGTTAGGCTGTTTGATGCTTTATATGCACAGCAGAAGTAGACAGATCTCAACATACTTGGGACAAATTCATGAGCTCAAATGAATGAATAATAAAGATTTGAATCTATTATTGAGATTGAATGATTGGTAAAAATGAGTTTGCAGTAACACTGTTAGACTCCAAAAGACTGTTTAAGGACTGTTGGTTATCAGTGGCTGGTGCTCATCAAACTGCAAATATATAAAGCATCAGATTTTCCACAGAAAAACACTTTAATTAAATAGCTTCCCAAAGTTCTGCAAAACACTTTTTTTTTCAGATGATAATCTGAAACTCAATGCAAACTTTATTTGCAGACCAAACGCCTGCATGAAGTTGTTGAACTTTACAGTGTGCCCAAAGGCAGATCTTTATCACTGTATCTCTGCATTCTCAAGTGAGGATTTTTTCAAGAACTCCATTTTTAAAAATTCCCACCATAAATCGTTTCCTAAATATTACAATGAATCTACTTATCCCTTTGTTTTAATAAGGAGCATTGGAATGCACACACTTCTCTTTACAGTATGTAGTTAAATGTGCACGAGTTTGATGTTTTATTCATTAACTGTGACTCTGCAGCCTAAAACAGCCTCTGGCCATTACGATTTGTATCTACAGGTAAATTTGGCTCTGTTGCAAAATACTAATACCAACAAACTTCTACATCTGCAAACACAAACTCATGCACTCGCATATTCAAACAGAGCCTCGCAGAAGTAACAGATGCATGACAATCTGGTATGACTGTTTAATATTTACTTGTTTTTGGTGTTCACACGTATAATGCCTGAAGATGAGTACATCATATGCCAAAGAAAAACAGCAGGTGATGTATTGAAATAAACAGTAATCAGCAAAGAAAAACAATGACAGAACAGCAATGGCACACCGCTTACTGAGGTAAAGTTAGTCTGTGTTTGTCACAAACTATTCCAGATTGCCTAATATTAGCGGTAGGCAGAAAAAACTATGATAGAATATTAATTGTTGATAATGCAAAGCCCATTTGAGAAGCATGCAACCCAGATTTTTCTTTTTTACGTGATAAGAATTTATGGAAGTTCTCTTACATTATATAAAAAACAATGAATAAAAGATACCATTTGCTTATCATTGCTAAATACTTCACACACTGAATTAGTGATAGCTGGTAAAAAAAAAAAAGATACCTTTTGAGCTGTGAGCACTGCTGGGAAGCAAGAAAAGGAGAGCTTTAAAAGCAAAGTCAATCCTGATCAAGGCAACTGGTAAAAAATTAAAGGGTAACTCACTTCTTTGTTGATATAAAGAATTATAGAAAAAAGAGAGAAAAAGCAGACAACAAACAAACCAAAGAACAAAAAGCAGTGCAGTTAATGAAGTCTATTATGAATATGGCATGCATTATCGTGTTTATATCACACAAATCCAAAAACTAACGATCCAAGTTGAAGCCCTGAATGAAGGACTTTTTCTTTTTACAAGTCATTATACAATTGATTAAGCTTTTAGTATAACCACTGCACTACCCTGGTTAAGCTAACTTGCCACCTGTTTAAAACAGAAATACTTCTTGACCTTACAAAGTGTCTCTAAGAAAACTATGTCCATAGGGCATTGTACATACTGCAAATTTGAATTGTAGAAAAAAAGGAAAAACAATTCTGAAAATGTACCTTTCTACGTTCATTTTTATAAACTGTCGCTTCTCAAAACCAACACTGTTTAAACACTGTCATTTGTAGCACTTAATTTCAGTCATTTCCAGGCAAAAAAGGAATAGTTTCCATTTACAGCCACACTATTTAACCCACACCAAAGTTCTTATAGACTATGGATTGTTCCCATAACCAAGCTTGCTTGCTATTTGGCATGCTTTTCCGTACTCCCTTTGTTCTCAATGATTTCCCTGTGTGTCTAATCAATAAGAGATGAAACAGATCAGGCCAGGGTTGAATGTCCTTGTTGTACCAGAGAGAGGAAGAGTGTATCCAAAATCCAATCACTGGACAGCAAATTCTGAGTTCATGTGCTTTTAAAAAGGGGCTTAAAGGTTTCTATTATTCTCATGGGTGTCAAACTTTCATGTTTGATTGTGGCCTATATATTGACTAAAAACTAGTCGTCATTAGCTAACAATGGGACTCACAACAGGTCAGCACTTCTCCGGCAGAACACACTTCAAAGGATTTGGACCCAGATAAAGACGAAACTCTCTGCAATCATCAAGGTCAAAGACATGTAAAGCATGAATAGACACAAAAGACAAAACATGAAAACAAAGTTTTTCTTGCTGTCCCACTTTACACTGATCCTTGTCTGGTGTGAAGATTACCCGCAGCACAAAAAGAAAATTAGCATCTGAGAGGGTGGCTCAATCCAAATTTCAATGATTATACAGTTACTTTCACCCAAAAACTGTTTCATCTCATGGAAAAAGAATGTGAACAAAACAAACAAACAAAAGAAATGCCAGAGGCAGACTTATTACTTTAGTTTTTGGGAGCTAATTAGGTCATATAGTTTGCCATCTCACATCACTTATCTCCCACTGCATTTCTCTTGGGAGAACCCTGTGCAACCCTGTATGATCTGGTATGCACCATCATATAAAGCAAAAAAAACAACAACTGAAACACAAAAAACATGACAAGTGGGGCTAATATAAATCACACTGTTGTTTCTACTAGAGGATTGTAACCTCAATTACTACAGAGACATGGTGTGAATATCTCTAGTGTGAAAGTTCAACACAGCGTGGATTATTTTTGCAACCTCTGACTTTGAGCTATTGAGCCAAGTTATCACAATAATGAGGGTGTCATATAGTTCCATGTTTATTGGCCTTCTTTCATAATCCAATTTATCATTTTACTTATTCAGAAGTAATTTCTAAATCCATATTTGTCATTTGAAAAAAGTAATTCAATTTATTTCTTGACCTCAACATCAACTTGGGTTGTTAAGGAACTAATTTGTGGGTAAGATAACTGTCGGCACTATGTTTGAGTGAGTAGAATAAAATGAAGGCTAAAGGGGGACTTATTTCCATTTTCTCTTCTCAAGGGACACGTATAAATGCACAGATTATAATTGGTTTAACCTGGAAAAACCCCAAGATCCTGGGGCTATTAAGTCATATTAGAACTTTGCTGTAGAGAAATATGTTTTAGAACTTTTGCTGCCAGAAATGAATGAAAATTTTACAGCCTAAAATTTAGAAGGGAAAATAATTATGTAACATAGAAACATATGAGCATCAAGACTGAAGAGGGCCAGAGTTCAGTTTAGATCTACAATAGATTAATTTTTTTGGTTTGCTCTGTGTGTGTAGGAGTATGAGCCAATACATTTATTCTCAGGTTACAGAAATGGAATTGGAAACCACGTTGAAAGTAGAACATGTTAAAAATAAACGTAGAAATTGGTGAGAAAAGCCAACAAAAAAAACAACCTTTTTGTATTCTCTTTTTTTTTCTCTGTCCTGTATCTATCTTTGTGAGACGCTGTGTTGAAAACATGTGTCTATTTACTTAGAATATAACTTTACTTGTGTGTTTCTGTATCTGAGGAACCTGCTGCTTAAGCCCTGTTTTTTGACTGTTTGCACCTTACCCTGTCTAACCTCAGTAAACCATTCCAATAAAATCTGTTCCCATGCCCTGAGCCCAAAAGGGCTCCTGACTCCCTTGCAGTCCACTTAAACTTTCTCTGATGGAGGGATAGGTAGATACATCAAACTAGAGCGACAGATAGAAAGAAAGGACACGGAGCAGAAATTCCTCTCTGCTGCCCTTGTCTTACTAAGGACTAACTCTCCCTGAGGAAACTAGACTCAGTGGGCTCGGATAGAGGCAAAGAAGGCATATGGGGAGGGATAAGAGGATGAAAGCTAGGATAAAAACAAATCAATATTGACTGAAAAAGGTTTTTCTTTTCTATTTTGTAGTCAGTTAGATGGTGTTGAGGACATGATAAGTTAACCCGGTGTTATAGCATACCAATGCGGATTTTTTCAGTCACTCGTTCGTCTGTTTTATTTTTCTCAACTGATTCTCCCAAGGATTCAGAAACACAACTGACATCCAACCCAGCACGAGTGACACAAAGATCAAACAGCCAGAACAAAAAGTACAAGGTGAGAAAAGCTAGATATTAATATTTAGATGGAAATACTTGTTTCCCCCCTGTCACGTTATAAAAGACAGGATGCTCAGTAAAGAACCATCATTTTAGATTTTTACTCGCAGAGGACACACAAACATTCACAAAGACTCTCTTATCAATGGCTTTTTAAAAGACATAAAAACGCTTAATATTGCCTATTTATGCTTTTATCTGACTTTGATTTGGGCAAAATGCATCATTTGTTGGATGCATTTGGAGGATTTAGGACTTTTTCAGCAAGCAAAGGTTCCTGTTTCCTTAACCAGGCCTCATTTGCATTCCGTTGTTAAAAATGATCAGTTTAGACATCAACAGTGTGGGATATGAGACGATATGTGGTAAACTGGGACGATCTTAACTGAGGTTTTCAGATTGTCCCAATGTTAGGGGATAACATGCAATTCAGAAATGTTGCAAAAACACATATTTTTTTACAGAAGGGACTGAGAGACCAGCTGACCACTACTTTTTTTAAAAATTGAAACCCGCACTTTATCCAAACAGTGCTCTCTCTATTAAGGCAATGAGAAAATACATCCTGATAAAATTATTCGAATGATTTGAATAATAGTGTTTCTATTATGCCAAAAGACATGTGACGGAAATATAAATGTAAACATTGAAAAATAAGCATATGGATGAGGTAATCAGATAGAGGGCGTTGTTTGTTCATTTTACCTGTTTATATATGCATTGGCAAATTGAGTCAAGACTCAAAATGTCTGGGAATGATTTTCATCCATCTAAAGAAGTTGCAGCTTTTGTTATTGAAATGCTGCCATGGCTACATGCACTCACAATGAAAAGCTGTTTGTTATCAGCATTCCCCACTGCTTGCAAAAAAAAAATAGAAAAAAAAGAAAAGAAAAGAAAAGCTACACAAGATCCAAGTTTGAATCTCGAAAGTTTAACTATTTATTTTCACCATTGTAAGAATAGCACTTCTTTCCCTTGCAATGTAGACAGTCGCTTTCATAAATTCTTTTGTGAGACATTGAATGAAGCTGCTTAAAGAGATGCCAAGCACATAACTGTCCTGCATATGTGCTGCTGCCCAGTTGCTTGTCGGCACTTTCAAAAAGGAAGACAAATGTGGACATGGATTACAGTGATGATCATACAAAGATTTCCCAGAGTGGCAGGCACACTGCTGAGCATTTTGTTTCTTCCCTAACAGGAATTTGAATCTTCTGCATATTTAGCTGTTGCATGCTTAATTTTCTGTGAATTAAGTCACATTTAATGTCATTCCAAAAGTAAAAACGCATTTAAACAACACACACTATCATGGAAGACCTTATGGCTTCTCAATCCGATCTTTGAGATGCGCTAAATTACTGAAGTCCACCAACAGTTCTTTGTTTTGAGAGAAAGAATTAATCCTTTGGAAGGTGTTTGCCTACACAATCTCCATCTCATCAAGTGTGTTTTTCTAATTCACAACTTTATCTGAAGTGTTCCCAGTGGTCTCTCACCTACTCCTGTTGTCTCCTAAGAATAAACTGAAACCAGACCAATCTGAGATGTCAGTGACGAATCAAATTTCTCCAAAAGTATTAATTTGTAGAAGTTATGTGCTCAACAACTTTACTTAGAGTATCTTTATTGACAACAGTTTCTTGACCTGTTCTTTATGTGAACTACTTATCTTTACATTTTTTTTCTCTTGTTCTCCCCTATCCCACTGTTCAACTGTAGGACAGATCATTAGCTTTAAATGGATTTCAATCCGCTCATTACATGTCCCATTTACCTTCATTGCAAAACACTCAGCTTTTCATAATGAGACTGATAAGGACAGGGGTACAGGAGCCAGAGAGAAGGGTTGTACACGCTGGAAGAACTTAACAGAATGATAATGAGAAACAGAGTACATCAAATAATATTAAAGGTTGACAACATAGCTTCATGACAAATGTGAATATAAGATTTAAAACAGAACAAAAAGCCCCACAAGAACGATAGTTAGATCTCACTTTTTGTTGGCTTTTGACAACTACATCAACACGTTTAATGTAAAATATTTGAATTTTTATGACTATTTCCACTCAAGTAATTAAAACAAATATTCTGCCAAACAAAAGAACAGACACAGCTCATCCATCCTGTATTACATGAAACTGGGGAAGGCTACACTTGGTAAAAGGATGACCCTTGCAAACCCAGCCTGAAAAGCTTTGTTAGCTTCTGTCAGACTGCCAGTCACCAAACGTCTCTGCTGTGTGTCGATAACTCAAGAACTTCCTACTCTTGACATCCAAGGTCCCTCCTATTCCTTAATAAGCAGTTTAATATTTTTCCACATGGCCACACATTTCGTACCCCATCAAATTATTATTTGCATTGTCATTGTCTAATTATTTATAAGAATAATAACTGATACAAATAATCAATATACATATTTACAATAAATTCAGGAATCTTTCAACAGAGTGTGCTTGTACCAGATTGTTATATGAATCTATTTCATAAATATTATTTGGTGTACTTACTTTAGATCCTGGAAAGGTTCTGCTCTTACATGTGATGTCTCTACAGAATGGCTGAAAACAACTCCTTCATTTCCTGTGGAGAAGGCAAGAATTAATAAAAGCAGTGTTGATGTGGTAAGTGAACTGTGAAGCAAAAAAAAAAAAAATCTTCAAATAAACTTAAAATGCTTGACAGACCTCAGAACTTTACATTGTCTATAGTGCTTACAGTTGGTAGTTAGAATAGTTAGAGATATGGAATGTGAAAGAGGCAAAGAGTTTTTCTCAAAAACTTTGATAAACATTTTAGTTGTATCTGTTATTCATGTAAATACGTTTTGAGATGGAGTTTTGATTATGAATTCAAGGGCACAAATTACAGTAATCAAAGTGGTTAAACATGTTTCTTTTATCATGAAAATGCACTTTTAAGAAAAAAAAGCCTCCCGCACTGCATTACTTTCGCCCAATATACTGAAATCCTTGGCTGTGATATGATGAATTTGACTCCCTACATCCAATAGCTATCTCTAAAGCTGTGAACAGATGCTTGGCTCTGTCTCACGCTGTTACTTTAGAGGATATGTTGGAAGCTCAGCATCACTTCGAAATTAAAACTGTATGAGGGAGTGTAACTCATTGTCAGGTACACAGATAACAAGACTTCTGTGAACTGCTGTTTGAAAGTGAAGATTCCAGTGACAAGTTTGAGTCCAAAAAATTCAGGGAGGTCCTTGAGAACTCCAGGCTTTGTAAAAAAAAAAAGAAGAAAAAAAGATGAGTATGTCAGTCAGGGGTTGGCATTGTTGTGTGTTGCACTGTTTATGTATATCCCTACACCCTGCTGCGTATCTCTCTGACAACCACATGGTATCCCTTTTTTCAGCGTGCTTTCGGGTTTCATCCCCGCTCTGTTTACAATTGTCGCTTGCATTAAATCTTCATGAGCTTGTCATCTGGTTTTGGTGACACCGGTTCTTATGCACAGTGCCCCTGGAGTGTCCAAAGCGGAGCAAATGCGCTGGGTTTCGGTGTTCAGTCAAAATTTGTGAGGTGCTGTCACTCCTTCTAAATCTCAAAAATCCTGTGAAGATTTGTTATATGAAGAGTGGCATAGCATGAATCCAGCAAACATGAGTGCATGAGCTAAATGATCATGTTTTGATTTTTTCTGCTACCCACACTCTTTTCTTTCACCTCCAGCACACAGTGAATGACAGAGACAATCACCTCCTGACCTGCACCTCTTGCCCTCATTCCTTCAGAGTGCTTCTGACTGACAAATCTCCTAAATTGCCTGAAGCATTATATGAGTTCATCTGTGTGAATTCTGTGAAAGTTCCCTTTGAGGGTTAGATTTGTGTGGTCTCTGTAGATGAACATTTTTTTGAAAGGCTGTGCGCCAAGTCATGTTTGGACAAAATAGTTACATTTCTCTCTCCCTGCCCTTGATTTTCCAACTTCTACACGATCACAACAAATGAATATTCCAGATTAAATGTATATTCAAAGTTCAAAATCTTTCTGTCCCATTCATCTATTTTTATACCTTTTTAGGAATTACTACCATGGTTGCTAGCCTATCAGTGTTTGTGGGTCCCATTTTAGCTCAAAGAAGATTGTTTTTCAGACTATTAAGAGGTCTCCATTTTGGTTATAATGTTGACTAGTCCTTGTGCAATCCCTTATTCATTATAAATCTTCCAACAATTGTTTTGTAGTTTGGTTGATTTATCAAAATTGAAAGAGCAATATATCCCATTCTGACATTTTAACTACTTATTCTAAAATAAAAAATGAAAAAGGGTCAAATTGAAGGCAGAGCCTCCGGTAATTAAAAAAAAGAAGAAATAAAACATACCTGTGACTTTAAGTTTCTCAGTACCGATGCTGATCTCATCTTCATCTGCAGCAAATAGGACTGTCTCCCCATCAGTACTCCTCACTTCAAACCTCTGACACTGAGCCTCTACCATTTCTGAACCTGAAACAGTAGATAGACAGAGATGGGGTCTCAGAGGAATTCATAATGACTTCAACACAAAAAAGTGTCCACCTGGATATGCAAGTGTCATCCAAATTCATCACTGTGTTTTGTTATGCTGTAACACTTGTGGGTGCTGTGTGCAAGATTGTAGCGCATAAACAAGTCCAGTCAGAGCTTTTGGCATTTAGTCATAGATGGAAGAGAAAAATAGCCCCATTATATGTAGATATTTGTTGTGATTGTTTTAGTAATTCTACTGAAGAATGAAATGTCTAAAAAGAAATTCCACCGACAGGGGAAAAAAAACTTTCTCAATTAATGTTTTTTGTTTTGTTTTTCTGGGACATGTCTGTTGAAATAAGATGGATGTGTGAACAAAAATGAGCAACATGTGTGAAGAAACATTATGAATCAGCTAACAAGATATGATAGAGACAAAGCAGACAAAAATAATACATTTTTAGTTTAGTTTTGATCCATCTGCAAAAGTATTGTGAAACGATATTGTACGTTTCATTATTTGCTAGTTCCACCTCAGAAATGCCATGCAGCATGTCACGTTCTCAGAAGAATGAATGAAGCAGACATAATTCAATGCATTTAATTAATAGGGAGGGACTAAGTAGTCGATTACGATACTAAGGAAAAGGTTTGCATTATGATATCTTGTCAAATAATCACAGTTTAGATTGTTATCTTAAAAATATATTAACATTAAAGAATATTGTCTTCACAGTGAGTGACTGTTCAAAAAATGCCTCTTGGCCATCTGTTCCCACATAAATAATATAAGCCATTATATCCTGAACAAAATTCCAAAAACAACAACTGTCATTCCATCAAGGATCCCTTATCCAATTAGAAGCAATACAAACATAACATTCAGGTGGACACTCACATTTTCTCCAAGTGTACCATGTCCTGGGCTGTAGAGTGACCATAACTCACATTCTGATTTACTTACAGACCAACCAATGTCTTACATAGATGTATTGAAACTGACTGCACTAGCCTGCAGATAAAAACAGACTTGGTTGCTGGTTAAATCTTATTCTCACTTTTGCTCTCGGCTGACGACTGCAATCCAGTCAAAAATATTTTTTCACCATAAAGTCAAGTTTATAGGACATTGAGGTTTCACAACGGCCTGTTTATTATGGTCAAACGTCATCTTCACTCTCTGCAGTAGTTGACAATATGGTTTTGCTGGATGGCAATAATGGTTATAAACCGTAACGTCACTTTGATGAGGAACAAAGGAAAATAAACTGCAACTGGTACTAATAAAATGATTTATAAGAATTGTAGGAGGTGTTCCCTTATTTATAAATTTTATAAACGTTGCATATGGGCCTGCTGTTTGCATTGTTAAGAAAAAGGCTGTTGGAGTGATTAGAGCTGGCACACACACACACACTAACAAAAAATATATATACAATATATATCTTCTAATAAAGAGATTTGCCCTCCTATGGTTTCCTTATTCAAAACCACAACCTTCCCTCTTTCAGTTCTAAAGTTATCAAAAGAGTCACTTAGCAATTCAAAGAGTCTTGTCAGTCACAATCAAAGTTTATTAGCAACTGTTGGTCCAGGATTCAACCCTTCTTTTTTAATCTTTCTCTCATTCTGCATTTATTCTATTCTACTCAATCTAATTGCACCCTTCAGAAAGTACTTCAGAAGTAATTGAGATTTTTCTAAAACCTCAAGGTGTGAGGGCGTCACAAGTGCATGTGAAGACAATTTCAATGCAGTTTGACATTTTGAGGGACGAAAAATAAAAAGAAGGAACAAAAGATTGTACAAGTTTGGAAGGAAATGTGTTGTGCGATAATAGTTGCTTTCTCAGGTTTTTGATGGCACTCTTAACTTCTTCAGCTGTTCTTCTGTTTTACAGCTTCTCTAGTTTATCTGTAACATGTGTGAAGGTCAGCACAGACGAAAAGATAAGTGTGTCATTCACACATATTCCTCAATATATCTAGTCAGTGTGTCAGATTTTCTAAGTGCAGAAGATAATGGCAAATTTCAGATGCACTATCCAATATACAGACACACTGCAGACAAGTGTTCAAAATGCATTAGTTTTCCTAAATAAAGTCTCCATCAGAAAAAAAAAAAGTTTTTCTATTTCTTGCCATTGTGTGTTCAGGGAGCGTTGTATCTTATGAACATAAAACTGAAACATACCAGGTAAGATGCAGGTGTTATCAGTTAGGACAACCTACATAGTTCACAAAAGTGTTTAGCTAATTATGTTTCACAGCTTAATGCACGCATAGGCTGAAATTATAACAACCCATTTGTCAGACATAAAGGGACCAAAAGACAGAACAATACTCCTATAGAATTTGAATGACCCAAAAAATGTCCAAGATTGAAAAAAGTATTAATGTCAGATGGAGACAATGGCAGCAAACCTTGGAGCTTTCGATTTCTGGCATGGTTCAGGGAAAAAAGAAATAAGCAAGAACTAATAATACTTGGGGAGTAACCTACAAGAACATCGGTAGGGGGTCTAGACAGTTGACGTGATAGTGGCGATTGTCTGAAAAGGAATGTCTGAAAAAGTGATGGATGAGATGTGATGCAGGACCTATTACTGGACCAAAGTGACATGCACTGAAATGACAGCTGACAGCTGCAAAAAAAAGGGAGCATTTTTTCCACAGCTGCATGCTTCTGGGCCTTAAGAGATACTGGCAAAATGTGACTCGTTTGAGCGAGGGACAAACCCAAATGCCCAGAGTGAACTGAAAACACACACTGAAAGTCCAAGTCTAAATACATAAAATATAATACACATGAAGACAATCAAGTATTTCAAAGGAATGAAAGACAGCTATAAAACATTTGGTCTTTAAGTAAGCCCGTAGGGGAAAAACACGGAGAGCATTATTTGATCATGCCAGCAGCGACAACATCAGGGAAAGGAGTCTAGTATTTTTTGTTGTTGTTGTTTGTTTCTGTCAGATGATTACGTGGACAACAGAAAACTGGAGTGACGGCTGAGAAATTTTCCTCAAGCGGTTAACAAAAACGAGATGCTACGCTGCATCTAACAAATTCAAACAGTTTGGGTTTTAACTTAGTTTGAGCGTGTGCTGTGGTGGTTAGACATGTCACAGCAAGAGGAGTTTCCCTTTCCAAACCCCAGCTGGGGCCTTTCAGTGTGGAGTTTCCATCCTGTGTGTGTGCGGGTTCGCTTTGAAAACTCCACATTCCTTCCAGCATCTAAAAACTCCATTCACATTAAACTGACAGTAAGCGTGCATGGTTGCCTGCATTGTTTTCTCTGTGTGGCCTGGTGCTGGTTTTGGCAACCTGGGTGTACACTTCGTCTTGCACATGGAGAGCTGTGGTGGGCCACGGCCCCAAGCGATCCTGCCTCACAATAAGCAGGTTCGTTTGAACTGATGTGTCATCTTAGCTGTAAAGTGCAAGAGAACCTTTTCAAAGTTGTGTTTTTATTTGTCAATTATCTATCAAAACTAACAGCTGTTAATAGAAGTTCAAGAACGTTTAAGAGGCAGAACCTCCCTTGGGTCTTTTAACACAAACATAACAATATTTTAATATGTACTGCATGCTGTTGTAATGTCACATTGAAGAAGAAGCTAACTTTAGTCTATTCATTTTTAATCATGGTTCCTGGTTTCACTAAGTAAGGGGTATTAACTGAGCGAACATTTTCCGTACAAAACGTAAGGAGAGGCCCTGTCCAGTAATGCCTATGTCCCCTTTTTTCTTCATTAAAGCGGCCCGCAGGTGGTTAATGTTAATTCAGTATAAATCAACAGCTTTTGGACAATTAATTGGCTCCTGGAATTGTTTCTTTCACTGATAACACTTAAGTGACTCTGCCGCCACCAATAACAGCAGGACTCCTCGTTAAGCAGACATAATAATTGATGCACTGATTTGAATAATCACTTCCTGACAGGATTTCCTCTGTATTCACAAGTGCCTCCCTCAGCAGGATCATCCAGCAATAATAACGCTTCAGGAATGCCTCACTGATGACTCGAGGTGCTTGAGGACTGAATGGTGTGAAAGCGGTATGCCAGTGCGGTACAGTGCATGTGAGCAAGGTTCTGAATCATATCTGACTATTTGACATTGGTCAGCTTAGCAAGTCATTACTTGCATATATTGCACACATGTTAATAAAGTAAGCAGAGCACATCATAGCTGCGGCAGAGCTTGTAGAAACTAAGAAAGGGGATGTAGTACAAAGTAGTAGCATTTGCTTGGGTCATGACAACTGTATACGTTACATACACACGATAATACAGATATTTAGAAAACGCAAACATCTGCAAAGGCCCATTTTCTAAGTGATTTCCAAATTGATCATGTACTATGAATGAAAAATGCTCCTGTTATTGTGAAACTCAAAAGAACCCCTACAGCCAAAAAAGTAATGAAAAAATTATCTGTCTGTCATCATTTACTTTTCAAATTAGGCGGCAAAGCCATCAAAACCTGAGGCCGGCTCTACAAACGGGCACAACAAACAGGCTCATATGTTTCATCAGGTCTTAATTGGCCCAAACTGTGTAATTGTGTTTACTTAAAGCTGCAGAGATCAGGAGTGTTCTACTCACAGTGGTTTAGAAGAACACGTCAAACAGATTGCTGCATGGCTCAGCAAGAATGTTTTTGTTTTTATTGAATTCCCATTGGGCGCTGGCTCCTTCATCAGTTACAACGTTAGCACCTTCTTGGCCAGGATTAGAGCAGGCTGATCGTGGCCATTGTCAGACTACCGGCCACTGATTGACCAGGGACTCACATAGTTTGATTTGACTTTAAAGTGACCGCACCTATTTTAAAAAGGCATGAAAAACATATCATTGTTATTATTTCTGTGATCATCAATGTTGTAAATGACTAATGCATGAAAAAAAAAATGATACTCAGCAGGTATGTCTTCCCCACCATGTCCTACCATATCGTCTTATGCTTGTGTCACATGAAAATGACTTCACAAGCTAGTTGGCCCATCTTCCTGTAAGGATCCTCTTTGTGATGAAAAATCACCTAAACTGAGGCATGGCGAGGCAACTAGAACCTAGTAGTGCTGAATAAGTACTTCAGATAGAGAGACAGAGCATTTGCTTTTTCTCTATATATATTTATGTCTAACAAGTTAAACTCAGATGTCAAGTTTTCTGTGAATTATTATTTTTGAATGAGTCCTCAAAGGACGGGTGTATTTGTGAAAAATAGCTAGAATTTGATTTGTAACCGTGCACTGACATCCTTTGTCAAGTATTTATAATGATGGCTTTCACACATATCTACTAAAGACATGAATGACAATCTATGAAAGGTTTACACCCATTTCAGTGCTGACATTGAGTCACTGGCAGTCCAACACATAAGAACTTTACTCTGCTTATTTCCCTTTTATTCAAACAGAGAGAGTAC
Source organism: Menidia beryllina (assembly GCA_013363375.1). Classification (NCBI taxonomy): domain Eukaryota; kingdom Metazoa; phylum Chordata; class Actinopteri; order Atheriniformes; family Atherinopsidae; genus Menidia; species Menidia beryllina. The sequence continues at coordinate 1,986,753 of JABUIW010000078.1, forward strand.
TGAATGCGAAACCACCAGTGGACTTGCACTATGCAACCGCCTGTGGAAGAAAAATTCTCTGTAAATGTTGTTAGGCGAGCATCTCCCCTCACCTTGACAAGTCATGAGGTGGGTGTTTCCTACCATTTTGGTACTTTTAGTCAATATCCCCCTCTATGAAAAATCTGTAAAATCTGTGGATGTTGGATTTAAAATGTTTCAAGTTTGTTGGTATACTGTGAAAACTGTTTTCTTGGCACATTGCCAACTTAATTAATTATGTAGGACTCAATACTACATTCTAGGGTCACATGGGTGTCAGATTCTTGCATTTATTAGCTGGTAGCACTGACTGGAAGGCCTACAGAAAACTGACTTTAAACTGTCAACCATCAATCATTTGACGACTAAATTGACCAAAAGGTCAATGTATCAGTAGAAAAATATCTTAAATAGAAAGCTTCTGAGCATATTGATATTTTTTACCAGAATAGTATAGAGTAAAACAAGTGCATGGAATTCACAGGCATTAAGAAGAATGACAAGCAAACTATTAAAACATGATAAAGGAAAGATATCAAATCTCCCTCTTTGTCTTTTTGTGTCCAAATTGAACAGAGAGACTTTTGGGAAGTAATTAGAATCTTTCCTCAAGATATATATGGCCTATGTCCCTCATAAAGAGGGTTTTCAGTTCCAAAGCTATTTCAGTGTGTCTAGTGGTTGTAATATTTTTATGCAGGACCAATTCACTTAAAGTCCCAAATGTACTAAATTTATTTTTAACAGACTCTCATGGCAGCTGCCGAAACTGAAATAAAAAATATATCTATTGATATGTATTATTATATAATATATTAAGGGCTGCTATTTCAGACACACTGAATCCTGTGCTATCCTCAAATGATTTCATAAAAGGTTTATTTCAACATTCAGAAATGGGATCTTCGACATTTTTTGTTATTTTATCAGAGGGATATCTTCATCTGACCTAATACATTGTATCTCTTCTTGTGGATTAAAAAATGAACAAATTACTACTCTAAATAGTACTTTTGAGCTTTGTGGTTAGGTATAAGTGAACTCCTAAAGAAGGAGAGAAGAAGGCAAAAAATAAACTGTATTACTTTCATCCTTCAAACAGTCAAACAGACGCCCTATCTACAACATGACTTAGACTGAACCCCTAAAATATTTTCTGACATCCCAAAACAAACGTATGATGACGAATAAGGAAAGGCATGTAAAGGAATGACAAGAATGGAAATACAGAAGGAACTGAAAGAAACTGCACAGCAAAGCACTTTTTAATTCAACTTCCGAAGTTGCCACAGGTGAGAATTTAAGATTCATGCACTGAGGGACAGAAATTATTTATTTAGTCTTGATTACAGTCATTAATATAGTAAGGGAGGAGATAAAGAGACAGAGTGAGAGATAAATGACTGCCATTTGTTATCCACATTAATCAACACCATCTCTGGTGTCAGGGTTGTGGGATGTAAGAAAGATGAAATGCTTGAAGGGTTGATGAAGAGCGAGTTGTATACTTTCAGAGGAAAAGGAAGAACATTGGGTAGATTTAATTTTTTAAACTTATACTGTTGCTATATTTTATACTTCTGTAAACTTAAAGTGTCAACTAATTCTTTCTGAGCCAAAATTGTCAAGTTTCTTTGCAAACTTGTGACATTTTGACAATAACAGTGACTTGCAAAGCTGTGCACGGGCACATAAATGCACAGTTTGCATGGCAATGCGTCACAGTGGGTGTTTATTACTTGCATAGGTAAACTCATCAGGGGGTCAGAAAAAAAGATCCTACAGGAATAATAATGATGCCTTACAACAATTTTTTACATTGTTTCCTTTATCACCCTAGAGCGGTATGTTAATTCTGTATTTACATATCTTTACCTTCATCTTTAGGTGAAATATCAATATAAAACATCTCAGTTAAGGTGTTCGCATTCTATAACTGCAAATAAACCAATAATTACATACTTCATAAGCATGTCTGAACTATTCAACTTTATGAAACATCAGGCATTAGCTTACGCAAGTAAATCACACTCATATGTCACACAAATCATTCCGCAGGACATGTGCATCATTGGTGCCAACAAAAGTAAAATTCCAGTTACTAAAAGATAGCCTCAAAAAGTTCACAATAAGGAAAATAGTTCCATTTTGAAAAAATTGAGACACTTATATATCAGATCTTTATGGCTGTTTTAGTGACTTGCACGCCTCTGTGAATATAATTACATTAATATCCTGGAGTCACTTCAAAGAGAAGCCACAGGAGATAATAATCTTACATTTAGATACGACTTAGGGAGCCTTAACTAAGACATTTTATCAACTGACCTTTTACATTTGCAGTAAATGCCTGTCCAGTAAATACCTGCTTTTTTTGTAAACAACACAGGACATGGATGTTTATGTCATGAAACTTACAACTGAAATGATTTGTAAATGTTAATATAATATATTGTTTTAACTTCTTAAAAATCTAAAAGAAAACAGAGGCCGCCTGCTAAATATACATTAAAACTGTGCTTTAAGGAAGTGTTGACCAACAATTGGATGCCAGTGTAAACAGGAGCTTTGAGATTTAGTCACAATGTAAATGCTTATAAATACAGAGTTCAGAAATAAGTTCAGAAAAATATTGCATTTTTTTTTACATGTCGAAACTCGTTTGGTTTATGTAATTTGGATACATATTTGTCATGGGGGTTTACTTATTTGTCAAGTTTATTTCAGAAATTCAAAGCTTCATTCAATATTTGACAGAAATACCCATAACATAGTTTTATAATTGTGTCCTAAATTTCTGATACAAGAAACCGATTATCAGAAAAAAGTTATTCCAGTACCCATGGGTAAATATCTCTACCTGGATGAAATAACAAACTATTCAAGGCATTCTTAACTAACTTTGCGTCTACCTCTGCAAACAGGAAGAGTGATCTCATGCTAGGGCCGCCATACATTTGTTATTTTTTTATCATCGTAACCACACAACGTGACGCCGGTAGGTCACTGGTGCAGAAGAACGACTTCACATGGTCCATTTAATGTCTTCCTTCAAGCATCACATGCCAACAAATATGAGCAAGTCGTAAAAAAGAAATCACCGTGATATGGCCAAACTATATGGAGACAATTAGCCTCGTACAATTAAAGTGCAATGAAAAGGATGAACGACAAGCAATGTCTGAAAATCCATGGCTTTATTGAGTCTAGATGGACCTCTAAGTGAATTCAAGTTTCTTAATGCACAGTTCCATGTATTTTCAAGTGCCTCATTACAACCATTGATTCGATATTCAAGCTGCAGCGTCAAATAAGGACGATAAGTCAGAACTTTGCAAGTTAGATTGGGGACAGAAATGTAAAATCAAGATTCTTAGTATTGCGGTGTTTTTCTTAATTTCCAGTGGGAGCTCTAACATAAGCTTAACATATGATCACAGCAAAATATGACTGTTGTGTACATCATTTGTTTCTCCAAGGGGGATTTGCAAAATGTGGATTTATAATTACACTGCGTGTAATGGAAAATATTTAATTTGCCTTCATAAGTTCTCGAAACAAACACTAATCAGAAACCAATTTTAGTTTATATTCAACTGTTAAACTGCTACAGAAACGCCATGTTAGTGCAAATGAAGGAAAACAAAATGTGATTAAATCTCATACTTTTACATTTCAAGATCCATAAACCCAGTAATGAAGATTCTTAAGTACAGCAGATGAGCAAAATTGGCTTTATATTGGAAAATCTGTCCCAGTTAAAACCACCACTATTAACAACACTCTTACAGACTTTGACTTTCAGTCCCATAATATGGTTTCTGTGATAGAACACTTTTTTAGCTAAATCAGCCATATGCCAGATGAATGAGATGAGTGATTCTGCAAAGATAAAGGACAAAATAATTAGCGGAAAAATGTAAAGATAATGAAATGATAAATGTTGGCCTGAATTTGAGAAAAGGTAACAAAGACAGCCGGAAATGTAGTTGCTCAATGGGTGGTGAGGTCAATCGTGAGTGTGAACAGTAAAAAAACAAATCAGAGGTTTAGATTGTATGAAAAAAAAAAATTACTGGGACTTTAACTTCATCGACTGTTTGAGGCCATTATATTTTCCATATTGCCATGTGATTTTTGTTTTTATTTTGCAATGTACATCCAACTTTTTAATTTTGAATATTATCTCTTTCTTTTTTTAGCTGAAAAAAAAACCATTATTTAGAACAATGGGAGTTGTTGGTCATGTCAGTATTACATGTCTTTCATGCGTGTTAGTGTAAAGTAAGGCAAAGTAAAGTATCTCAGACCTTGTGAATTAATACTGTTCAATTTCAGCTCTTGTAGCCATAATTCAGAAATGTTTGAGATTATTTATTTTTCAAAAGAAAATTAGGTGGGTAAATTCCCAGGAGAAAAGGGATTGTTGATTCAAATTTCGAATTTTTGTTGAAAAGATCATTTCTAAGGGCAGGACGGGGGTGTGGTGGTTAGTACCATCGCCTTTACAGCAAGAAGGTTCTGGGTTCAAGTACCCGGGGGAACCATGACATGTCTGTGGGTTCTCCTGCTTCCTCCACAGTCCAAAAACCTGCATGCTAGGTCAGGCCAGTGTGTGGTTGTTTGTCCTTGTGTGTCTGTGTAGCCCTGGGAAGGACTGGTGGACCATCCAGAGTGTACTACTGTGATAGTCTCAAGTCCCCCCAGTGACCCTATTAGGGAATAAGCAGTTACGAAAATGGATGGGTGGAAGATAATTTCTAGTATCACGTCCTCCTCCTTTTCTAGTTCTTTCACTGATTAGATACAAAGAAAAATATCTACACTCCTTTCACACATTATACTGTTTTCAGGCAAGGAAAACCATTTAGATACCAATTCAGAGCCTTTAGTGCTGCGACATCATCACCGAGGCGGGTGAAAGGGTACGGCATAGAAACTTCAACTTCACTCATCACCTTTATGGTCGGCCATTCAGAAGACAAAGATGACAGGTTCTCACTCACTTTAACGAGCTGACAGCAACACAGGGGAAGAGACGGGATGAAGGGATGAAAGAAGGAGGGCAATAAAACTGAGATGAGAGGCCCAAGGCCAACGCGCACACTCAGATCTTCTCTCTCGAAGATGAGCCCTCAGGAGGAAGGAAGGTGAGGGAAGAATGAAGAGTTTGTAGTTGTTTTCTGCAGCAGTCGTCACATACAGTAAAATTCATGTGATGGCAAAGTGTGAGCGGTTCTGCCATGTGCAATTTCCATCATTCCAGTTGAGAGTGAAATATGTAAATCAGACCCATGTTATGAACACAGCTGATACTTTAGTGTTATGGAAAATGATGCAATGATGATGAAACTTTTACATAGCTTGCGATATGCCTTAAGTGATATATTTCTTATAGAGTGGGGGATTTAACACAGTTCTGACTGTTTTTACTTGTTCCCATTGAAGCTCAAAATAGAACGTATCTTAATATCTAATGTTAAAAGGTCTCAGCCCTCCTGTGACTTGCTGTTCTGTGTTAATGCACTAATTCAAACGTTCATACGCCATTTCACCTCTCTATGCCACTTGTCTTGATGACCCTGTGTCTCTCGCACAATGTAAGAAAGTTGTTACTCTGTCAGGTTTCATTAATGCATGCTAATAAGGGATTTACTGAGGTGGAACTTTTCTGGCTTCTATATGGCAAGTGTCTGGTGAAGAGACATTACTGCCTTTTTTAAGGCTCCTTATTTTTTGTCAGAGTAAAGTGAACGCATTTAATTAAGTTTCATTCATTCTCATTTCATACCAGTTACCAAGGTTTTCAGACTTCTAATGTTGTTATAGCCTGTTCCTAATTGGGCATTCACTATACCAGTACTATATCTAGTTGTCTAAGGAATCTTAACCCATAGTCTTAGATACCATGTTGGTTTGTGACAGTGTTAGCATGTAGGTGAAAATAGGGTTTGTATGCTATTTGTGTTTTAGTTCAAATAGTCACCATTGTATGGTTCAGTATGATGCAAGACCGAACAAGTGAGGTCACGCAGCACCGTTTATGTCTTGTTGTTGCTGCAGTATAACAAGTTTTGCTTGCAGTATGCAGTCTGGCCATCCAATTTCAAAACAAACTGATTCTGCTGAATGCAAGATAGGCATGCAGGCACGCAATCATTCAGTCACGTAAAAGAATAGAAACACTTTCCATGGTGAGAGAAACAGCATCACAGAATTTTAACAGGAGGGGGTGAGCTGTAGGAGATTTCAACTTCGGAGTCAAGAGTGAAAGTGCGTGAATAAAGACTCTAGAAGTGCCCGGGTAGCCTATAGGAAATGAATATCTACTTTTGTGCCGCATTTACCGACCTTTGATGGATCTTCCTATAAACTATTTGTTAATATATGTGTAACTTTTGCATGATGATGCTTAGAAAATATGCTGTTCAAGTTTATTTCACTGAGTGTATATTTTGAAGTACTGAACTATTCATTTTGATAATGTGAGTAAAGTAACTGAAACCTCATATTTGAGTTCATTAAAAAGGCATGAAATAACTTGGAAATCCTGACTAATATTATTTAGACAAGGTTTAATTGGCTACAGCTAAATACTATTACACTTGAACATTTGGAGTGCTTTTCACCCTCCAGAGCACTCTAACCAACAGTAAGTGTTTAAGTTTCAGAAATGTTGACACTTGCAAAACTCCCTCAAAAGTGTGGAATGTGGAATTTCTTTTCATGTATTCATAATTTTTACAGGACTAATTTCAATATGCAAATGCAAAGTGCATGATCAGAAGACATTCTAGTCATATTTCTAAAAGCTTTACTTGGCCTGTAAAATAACTCATGCAATACATCACATGTCCTTTCAGTGACATCTTCTATTGGACACTGAGCTCTCACTAATCCAATAAGAGCTTGGAAAACATGATTTAGTGAAGAAAACAACAGAGCTGTCAGCCTCACTGAGATACACAAATGAAAATGGATAGCATTTAGCTCAGTAATCACAAAGAGGGGAAATGCATTTAGGAATTTAAGTACAAAGAAAGCCATATATCAAAAATGTCTGAGGAATGATTTGGTTTGGATGTTTGAAAAGAAAATTGTATGTGTGTGTGTGTCTGTGTGAAGGCATTCCTTTGTTTGGTGCACAGGCCTTACCTACTGTTAGCTGACCAGTCAGCTGACCCTGATCATTCCTAGCGTTTACAGTCACATTTCTGTCTGACTGGAGAATCAGTGGACTGTCCTGTGGAGAGGGAAAAGAGGGAGACATGTTAACAGATTACAGATTAGTGTAACTGTTGTAAACAAACGACGTACAAAGAAACTGTATTTTGCTTTACCATAAAATGTGTGCATTTTAATTACTGTGACTGCACAAAACTAAGTCACTACAAAGTGGCTTGGTTTCCAAAAGCGTATATGAAGTTACAAAAACAAACCCCGTATGATCAGTATTTGGCATGTATTGCAACTTCAACATGTTTGAACATAATTCCAGTACCCAGCTGAAGGTTTTCAATTCTTTGTTGGAGAATTTTATCATTCCATATGGAAAATATACCAAGATTCCAAAGAGTGTTGCATGGAGGTCCAGCAGATATTTGTTTTGAGGGATTTCCTTGATGTCTCTTTTATGGATAAGACTGTACATGAGTTCCAACCAGAGGGAAACAAACTTTTTAGTTCAACTTTGCAGTTTGTTCTCTGTTGTGTTCTCTCTTAACTCTGTATTCGTCCACCAATTTAGTCAATACTCCATTAACCTGAATAACCAAGACTGTCTTAACTTGCAGTCACTGTCACAGTTCACACACAATTCCCTCTGTTCTGTGAACCCAACATACTTTGCAGCCAATTTGCATAATCTATTCAAAACAGGATTCTGCCCGAGAGTGTTTGCCTGTTTGAAATTTTGTGTTTGTGTGAATCTGTAGACAAAAAGGCAATCATTTTCAGCCTAAATGAGCTAAATGCAACCGTGACCCTGACCCCCCGCTCTCCTCTTTAAAGTCTGATTTAGCTTCACACTGCTGCCATTAGTTTACATTCATTGGATATGTGTTGCAATGAATGCAAACTCTGTCTCTGTCATTTTCATTAGGTACCAATGTCAATTTGCTTCCCACTTTGTCTGTCCCTTTCATAGCCATATTCATTGCTATTTGTCTATTTGGTTTTACTGTTCATGGTCTTTTTTCAATAGCAGAATTTTCTCTTCCTCCTTCTCCCTGTTATTCCCTCTCATTTTGGCTCTTAAATTACTTATTTATTTTGTCTGCATGAAATGAACAGCTCACAGGTGACCCAATTTCTCTGTTGATTTCCCCAAATTAATATCTTGCCGCAGTCCTCTCTGAATTCTAAATGAGAATTGTGTTAAAATTGAAAAAGCCGTTGATCCGTTGAAATGGAGAAATCCTTTTCCTCCCCTTACACAATCACTTTACTTGCCCTTTCTCCCCCTGTGTCGAGCTATGTATTTTGGATGGATATTTATTGTTTTCTAGTCTGCTTGTGCAAGTTGAGACCAAATTTCTAATATGTCACACCTGTCTGGGCTCTATTTTGGAGCATCTAGTGGACTCCTGGGACCTAGACCACAAACGAACAACTACAAGCATGGGAAATATGAGTTATGGACACACAAATGCAAATACACAAAAAATATACGTATAAAACCCTGGTATGCAAAAAAAAAAATCCACATTGGCAAAAAATAAGCAGGGCATGGCAGCAGATATATGTGGATGATATGAACAATGGCAATAACATTTCTAAACGCACAAAATCACTTCACAATCTCGAAGTGCACTCATGTTCAGGTTCACATGCAATCTAGACACTTTGTTGCAGCATAGAAAAACATACCATTTACGTCCTGAGTGCCAGGTAGCAAAATGATCCAATATCAAATGAGTGCCACACGTGGTTTATTGTGCAAAACCTCCCCCTTCTGATTCCTAATGTGTGTTTGCAGGATTAATCATTATCAACAGGGCGTGTGATTGGTTTTTCTATATTGTCTTTCCATTTTGTTTAAATCAACGGGTGCTTGGTACGACAGATGTAATGTGCTTTGAATCATTCCAGCTCAATGGGCAGCGAGCGTGAGAGACCCTGATCCCATTCACAAAGTGCAGGACTCATATCTATTAGCGCCACGGAGAAACAATTTGATCAAGCAATAATATGCAAATTCCCTGAAATGCTGATTTAGGTTAAACAGTTAGTACAGGTTAGTACAAAATGTCTTCTCCGTGTTGATAAAAAAAGTTATCCAGTTTATTTGAAGCCTGTAGATAGTGATTGTAGAGCAAAACAAGCTCCTTTTATCTTTGGTTGCCACCATTTATTAAAGTAATGGATTGCTTTCATTCAAACAGGAACAAAATACATCTAGTAGTAAGATCACTTTAATTTCAAAACAATTTTGACTATCTTAAAAAAGGAAGCTGAAATGGCTTCTGTTTCTATAAGGTCAGCTGGATCCTATGAGCCCTCAGTTAGACAATTCACATCAATATATACACCAGAATTAATGTACAGTCATTTTGTTTATAGGTATGATTTCATTCAGTAACTCACCAAACTGTGAATGATGTTTAGTACTTATCTGGTGTCATCATTCTGGACTTCAAAGACCCTAAAACTTTCTCTGCTCTTGATATAATAAATCTAGTTCTTCATTGACCAGCTGTGGAAACATGTGCTCATATAGTTCAAATATGAAGTCTTTTCCATCCATCAGTTTTTCTGTGCTCCATAGATGTATCATCGCCATGCAAAATATGCACTGACAAATAATAAAATCACACACACGCATCATGCTCCATCTAGTGAGCTGACACAACATACAACACTGCACCATTAATTCAGTTAATAGTTTAATTTCGCTTTGATTAAAAATACTGGCACAAGGCGGCCAGCCTGAGGAAGCCAATGTAATTAGTCAGGTAATAATAAGCTGCAGACTGGTAGCTCATAATTCCAGCCTCCAGTCAGCGGTGCAGACGAGTCCTAAAAAGAGCTCTCAGCTCTACTGTTTCTTTAGGAGTGTCACAGTTTGACCAAAAGTCTGACAGTTTTGGCCTGGAGTCAAAGTTAAAAATAAAATAAATCTTTATCACTGTAATAACAATTCTCTGCTCTCCTGTCTGTCCCAAATGGTCTGTGTGAGTCTCACTCATACAGCTGCAAACATTTTCCTGATTCATCACCACCATCAGCATAATAACAGCTTTTAGTTCTGCTGACTCCATCTGAGTGATTGCCTTTCTCACCAGCTGACTGTCTGAATGGCAGTGGACATGTGCCTAAAAGAGACACTCAAAGCTGGGGTTTTGATAAAAATGAATAAATAGGTAACAATTCAGTTCCCTTTTCTTTTTCATTGACTGCCTCAAACACCTTTATTTCATCAACTACCAAGTCTGATTTCCTGCATCTATTCAGATATGTTTCATGATATATTCAGGAGGTAAATATCGGGCATGCACAAAAAAACAAGGACAAACAGAAAACAACCACTGCTATGAGAGGTTTGAGAGCATTTGAAATATTACATTTAGTAAAGTGTGTTAAAAAAAAAAAAAAAAGCAAGGGATTTCGCAGAGAGGAGAGTTCAATGAATTAGTAGGTAAAGTCTGAAAAACAAAAAAATGGAATGCTGTTTAAGTTTATTGGTATTGTCAACTACATTGTATACTGTGCATGCTAAAACAGAATACCAATCAAACAGTGTGTGATTAAGTGCCTTTGGGGCTCTTCCATTTCACTTTCAACTTTAAATTAGCTAATTAGCAAGGACTGTTAAATAAGTGATGTGTTTGTTGGTGTATGCTGCTAATTTGTTGTTTTGAATCCCCACAGCCATATAACAACTGAAATAAACCATGTTGCCCAAGAGAGTAATCTCTGGGTAGTTGAATTTAATATGTTTAAGAGTATTAATGTGCAGTCAAGGGCCTCATCATACATTCAGCATGTGATAAGTGTCATTTACAAGCCCTTAGTCAACACATTGTGAGATCAACTGATTCCGTTAAAATCTCCAAGTGACAGGCAAGATGAGACTGAACGAGTCGGTTTTGTAAGATGATTTTGTGTCTATATGTATTAAATTGCAAGTTTCGGAAGTAGTCAAGTTCCCCTCCCTTAGGTTTGTCAGAAGAAAAATGTATTCACCATGCTGCTTCATTAAAATGTAGACGAGAGCAGATGCATTAATCACATGTTTGTTTCTCGTTTTACTTTCCATTTTTACCGGTTTGATGGAATATACATATCGTAAGACTCTCATCACAGCATCTGCAAGTAAAACTCAGAATCAGCATTGGAGTTTCCATACAATCATACTTCTTTTTTATTTTGGTGGATTAGAGAGCCTACCAAACTAGTATTTCAAGATAGATTGCTTTGTTGTATAGTGGGAAAATGTTTTTAAAAACTGGTAAAGAAAAAGAAAGTGATCTGGAGCAGGATTGAGTCTGCTCCACTTAAGTTAAAAGATCTAACAAGAAAAAATCAGTTGGAGAAAAGGGTAGAAAGTCGAAGAGGTAAGAATGGACCTCCGAGCTCAAGCATTGTGGAGTGATAAATTCTTGAGAGGAGAGAGGGGACGTTAAGAGGAGGTATAAAGATTGAGGCCAGAGGAGGGTAAACTACAGAGTTTAGTTTAAGAGATAGATCACCCTACAGATCCATATACTGAAGCTGCCATGTCAGTCATCCACTTTAGGACTCTTCATCATGACACTGCTCAAGGGACCAGTAAGTTGTCACACTGGACGAGGAAAAACCCAATAGTCTAAAGCCATTTTCACACATGAACACCAAGGATGTTTTGGAGAGCGAGACATTTGAGCCAGTCGTTTTCCACAGTTGCTATACACACAACTGCTTCACAGCAGGATGCTTTCTGCAGGGGATTGGCTCTCTCAGGGAAGCAACATGTGATGTAGATACTGTGCTGTGGAAATCTGTCCTTTCTTTACAACACAATGAAAAAAGCAGAATGTGCTTGCGGTACATGTCTCTACACTCATTCACAATGGCTGGATCAAATGAAAAGCATCATAACGGTCATAAGAAAGGGATAAACTCACAACAGCATACACATGTATGCACACTTTCTCAACCATCTAAAAATATTCCGTAAAATTTGCTGACACGCTTTTACATTGTCTCTGCCGACATGAGACAAAGGGATTGCATGAAGTCCACATGCTGCAGATTTGCATTTTAGCACACTGGCCAGAGTACAGAGAGGGTTCCTGGTTCACTCAATCAAAATACACACTAGGTTAAATGAAGGTTCCAAACTGACCTTATAGAGGGTGATTGAAAATTCATAGTTGTCTGTCTCTGTCTATGAACGTCTTTGTGTAACTCTGTGAAGGACTGGCAGACGGACTGGAAAAGATTCCAGAGCCCCTGAACATCTATATTTAAACTTGGTATACATGTTAATACCAGATGTAAACAGCATTCACGTGTTGTGCTGGGAATGATAATGTGTTGTATCTACAGGGGACTCTGATATGGAATGGTTAGATTATTAGAAAGCCCATACTTTAGCCCTTATCGTGGACCACTTATCTTTTTGTTCAGTATACTACACATTGATCTGCAGAGCGCATGCACTCACAGTCAAGGTCTTAACACTTACTCATTAAACATCATTACATATCTGTATGGATTATTTAGCAAAGAGCATTAGAAACCAGAGACATACATTAATGTTAACACAGTAAAGTCTATATGGAAAAAAAAGCCTTTAAGTCTGGTATGTTGTGGTATAGTTGAGAAAAGGGAAAAAGACAAGATAAGTTGTGAGGACTGAGGTGAAGAGCCAAGCAGAACAGATAAAGCTGCAATGCTCCATTTGCTGCGAAATACTCCCCAATGGAACAAACACTTGAGAAGAAGAATGAGTTAACTCTTGAGAAGTTTAAGTGTGGGTGCATAAGATTTGGATGGACACTGCCCTTTTTCTTGGACGACGGGATACGTCACTTACTGTATGTGCATACGTGCACGTCGCAAGTGTGATTTGACCTTGCTCCCTTGGACATCTCTACATCTATATGTCCTCATACATGTATTTGTTTGTGTATTTATGCCTGCCTGCACAGACAAGTCTTGCAACTAATAGATTATTGATTGTGGTCAGCTTCTGTAACGTGTGGTGGAACACACGAGCGCACACACAAATGACTGCCTTTCGCTCTCCTGAAACTTTTCGTTGAGAGCAACTCAAGTAAGCTACTGTCCAAACAAATTAATGCATTTGGTTTAGTTTGTTTTCACTTATCCAAACATCCCTCTCACAATGACTGAAGATTTAGGAGTTACTACGAGGTGGCTTCACAAGGACTGCAGAGACACTGATTTCAAATGGCGATCCCAGAAATAGCACTAATTATTCAAATCTATTTACCATTTGATTCTATTTGTTATTTCTATCATATTGATGTGGGACCACCGTCTCCCCCCCTCCCCCTTTGTACTTCCCTTGCTGTCTTCATTCCACACAACTCTACAGGGGTTTATGAACAGATCCTTTTTCATTTGTAGGGGAAGCCATTGGTATATAAGCCTGTACTGTGTGTGTGTGCGTTTGTTTGTCTGTGTATGTACTTGTGTGAGTGTGTGTAAAGGTATTTTTTCTTAACAGCTATACAGACTCTTCTGATTAACCTTGTCACTTCTACAAAGTCAGGGCAATCCATCCCATCAAAGCGAGAGAAATCAGATAGCTATTACAGATACCAGAAATAAATAAAAAAACACTTTTACATTAGTGGCTACTGCTGGCCTACGGGCTGCACCTTTCAGTGATACTCTAGAAGAGTTATGCTTGCCGGGGAATAAATGACACAACAATATACTTGTTTTCCCAGTGACTCAAAGTAAGTTATATGTTCTGAGTCTGAGCTACATCAAAGAAACAGTAAAGTTGATGTAAATTTTATAATGCCACTACTAACAAAGAAGATGGCTTTCCCTCCATGCAGTTTTTTTAACTAGCTGTTGATGCATAGCAAAAATGGTGTGTGAAAATTGGAATGGCTTAATATACCAAAATCAGTCCCGCCTAATTTTCCCTCCCCCTTTGAACTCAATTTAATCCAGCTCAGCTCCACTTGCTTTTTATCCCTTGGTCAAAATAGCTTTATGAATTATGTTTGGCTTTTGTTTAAGTCCTCCAAAAAGCAGCAAAATTGTGAAAGATAGCAGCGTTTTCCCTCCAGTGAGCAGAGGTTCAGCTGCCTGCATTCTGACAATGTATTCAGGGTCAAAATCAACAAGTTTGCAAACTGACTGCATTTAAAACATGTAATTTCCAGAAAAAATCAAATTGATCTTCGCGTGATAATTACAACATATTTATTTTTCCATCTTTCACACTCAGTGTTGAACATTATACAATGGGACCACTTTTGTGAGTGCATTTGGTTTCCAAATGGAAGCTTTAATTAACGCTATTCTGGCTCATCCTCTTCTCGGGGTTCAGGACTTCTTTAGGTTTGTTAGCGTCTCTTTGCTGTGACAAGGATTTCCTGATGTTGGCCTCTCTGAAGAGCTTTCAACCATGTGATGAAATCCCCAGTTGAGTAACTGCTTTCATAATTACTGGGAATGGTTTACAAGGATGGAACATGAGAGAGATGAAGTTAATTCTCTTGACGGCAAAACACTGCTTAAAATGGGATGTGTGAATGGTTTACAATGATGAGAGGAGAGACTGAGAGCAACTCAAAGGGTGAGGGCTGAGAGATGATGGAGATTAAAAAAAATCACATGGTGATATTTCAAATCGTGAAGTCGAATAGATTTGGTGGGTCATTCATTTTCTTGTATGTGCAATGTACATCATGTCAATACGTTGCAGCACACAAAAGGTGAATTAAGATGGATTTCCGTTTGACAATTCACAACAGCTGCCAGGAAACTGCCAAGATATGTGCAGAGAGAGGACCAGGTTCTGTATCTGTATTTGTACATAGTAAACAAATGGATGAAAATTAAAAAGAAATAACATAGTACATTGCATAGTATGGATATATAGCAGTTTGAAGATGTAAAAGAAAATAGTATTTGAGGATACAACAAAGTAAAAAGGCAAGAGGTACGTAGAAGTCATTAATTCCTTTTTCTAAATGAAAGTAGACGTCTGTGTCATGAAATTCTCATCTAATAACTTTTTCTTAAACCTCAGTACGATTGATTGAGCACCAGTAATGCTTTTTTAAAAGCTGACTGTTGTACTGTTTGTTCACTACAGATTTAGTGGTTTCTTTGTTTTTGGCCAAGTCTTCTGCTCTACACTCGAAAAGAGTGTACCTTTAAGCCAGTCATTTTTGGTTCATGTTTTCTGTTTATATCTAAGTGTGGTTTAATTTTGGACTTTTGTCTTTTTGATACTCTCGTCTTTGTATCATTCTTAACAAACTCTAAGAAAGTGCTTCTTCTTTCTTCTCTTTCTTACTTATAAAAGTAACTTTTTTGTGACCTTTTTCTATATCAATTGGATCCTCTTTCAAAGCCTCTTTTGCATGGATGTGATTGTGTTTTCAAGGTCTATAAATCTCTTGTATAATGTAACATCCTACGGAACAGATTTCGAATTCGATGCTGTGTTGCAGACCCAATTTAAATTGTATTAATATCATATGCACACTGAAGGCCCATTAGGGCATTGATATTTAAATATGATGTCTAAACCAGCCACAGGGGAATCCTATAGAGGAGTTCAATCAAATATTAACATGTGCCTGACTTGTAGGCTTTGAAGTATTGCATTTTAATATCAATAGCTCTCTGGTCTCTGATGTCAGAGAACAAGTTAGAATATATGTGTTTCGGCATATGGAAGGAATGCTAACATAGGCAACCGGTTTTCAGTTTAATCTTCAGTGGGATATTGTCTGAATTCAGAATTTTTCAGTATAAGATCCGGATGTGCATAAAAGCTTCTCGTTGCTTTGGTGTGATAATTCAGTTTTTTCCAGCCATACCATGCTCCAAAATCTCAGGGAGATGAGTTCTTCAGTCATGTACTCTTGTGTACCAGTCTGCCATTTCCGTACTGCACTGGATTTCCTTTGTGGCAGCTGTATTGCCGTGGTCACACCTGAATGCAGAGGATTTTAACCACTTCTTGTCACTGTGTGTTGCTCAATACACTCTCTTCTTCCTGTTTTATTTCTTTATTGCTTTTGCTACTTAGATTCAAATTAAAGTTTGATATACAGGGTTTTTATGTACTCACATCCCCTTGATTTTATTCAAGAAAGTTAATTGTGCCACATAGACCATCTTGCACCTGTAGTGGAGGAGATAATATTGCTCAGAATTCTAATTTTGCTTGAAAACAAGGTCAAAATTGAAACGTATCGAAAATGCTACAGTTCATAACAGTGTTAAGTGGAAATTTACTTACTAAAGTTCTGTGCACAAAATGCAAAGGGAAAAAGCTTGTCAGGATTTCACCAGTTTGCATCTATCAGCTCAAGTAGTGACAGCATACCATTTCAGCTTGGGTAACATGAGGTTTTTTTCACGCATTAATCTGAATAAAATGAAAAGTGATAACTTTTTTCCATCTCTCTCTTTCCCCTCTCTCCCACATACACATGCGGAGGAGCTGTGCCATGTGTAATTAAGGCTGATCCACATTGTACCAATGATCTGCACACTAGTCATTTAATCTGTGTGTGTGGATTAGTGGCAGCATTCGTGCCCTTAAATTTATGTGTGTGAGCAGTGAATGTCACAAGGCCACAGCAGTGTAATGTCACACTCCTGTCCAGTTAATTAATTCAAATGTCCAGCCATAATTAATTTCACACAGAAGATTGTGAGCGTTCCCGTGGTAACAAACCCTGAATGTATAAAACCTGCAGGTCCAGATCACATTATTTGCTGAAATACAAAAATTGTTTCCTTGCTTTACAAAAGCAATGAAGAATTGAATATGATGGATATAAATTAAAGTTAAGTCTGTTTGTTTAATGATAAAATATCAAAAGGTTATCTGCATCAGACTCTACTGAGACTTTACAGAAGTGGTATGAATAAAAACAGAAGAACATAGGGGTAAATTAACAAATACATTTCTGAAGCCAACAAAAAAATTACCCTGTTTCTTCAAAATAAAAATCTGCTTTTAGACAATTCTTTTTTATAAATAGATTTAAAAAGAGCCTTTAAAATTAAGCATTAAAGATTCTCAATACAGCAATAGTCTATGAAGAAAAATAAGTTTTGAAGCATTATCTTTGCTTTTTTCCTACTTATTAAACAAAAGGAGGCATTGAAGCACTTTTTTCAGCACATCTTTATATTTTGTGTTCGTCTTTATCATATTCAACAAAATCTCAAAGTACACTGTAGAAAGGTGCTGTGATGATTACAAGATTCTTGTTTTGAGAAAGAAATTTCCTCTGCTTATATCTATCCATAGAACAAAGTCAGGTGTTACAATGGAGGAGTTTTCAATAAGTATAGCTGACAGTTTTCGTCATAACAGATTAACTTGTTCTCACATAACTGTCACCATGCTGTGATTCATGCCATGCGCAGATCTGCTTCTCATGTCAGAGGAAACACAGTGATTCCACTGAACCGATGCTTTCATGCAATTCAGTTAACCAATCCATCTGCCAGTAGAATGAAAAATCCATTTCTTGATTGTCCGTTTACCCATGTATTAGCCTTCATTTTTCTGCTAATGATCCCATTCACATCAGATGTTGGCTAAAAGATAAATCGGACTGTATAAAGGCTATTTCCAAACCAGCTGCCCAGCAGAAACCACATCTGGGTGGCATTCAAAGCTTAATACACAGCTCTTAATGCTTTAAATGAAAGCCTCACAATGCTTCTTTGTCAAAAAATCACAGCTGCCATGTGCTAACAGAAGCCATGAATGTTTCAGAGGGAGATAAAAAGCATAGAACTATCTTTAGGATTTGGTAGTATAGCCTAAAATACAACAGTCTCAAGAAGAATAAAACAGTCCCAGCCAACTTTGACTGACCCTGAGTGCATATAGTCCAGTAAATCAAATGTTAACTAGAGTGCTGGCACACAACTTATGGCCTCTTTCTCAGTAGTTACTACCTTTCTATGCCAGCATTGCAGCATTTATGGATGCGGAGGGATGTATTGCCTTGAGCCAAGAGTAGTTACGAGGATGGGAGAGAGCAGGTGTTGCTCTTTCAAAATGAGTTTATTAGTCAGCATATATTCCCATGGACCTGACTGTGGGGTATTAAATGAAAGGGAAAGAATAAAATCAACAATGATTATGATAAGCTGAAAAATAGATTGAATCAAATTATAAGTAAAGAACTGAATAAACCAGAACATATTTGTATGTTTTTAAGTGGGCAGTGTCTGTAGTTTTGAGAATAACGTAATGTAAAACCCATTACCTCCACACGATATACAGGTGCAATTTGATATATGACACATCAGTTTAAACATTCATTAATATCAAATGCCAAAATTGAACGCTAGAGCATCAAGGATGCTAACAACTCTGTTTAATTTGGGATGTGTATCAATAGCAATCTGGGATATTTCTTTTCTTTTGAATCTTTAAGATAGGATAGTTGGGAGACATGCTTTTCCACTTCCATGAATTCTGATCCAGTTCCAAATCTCTACTGAGATGCCACACAGTTTGAGGCCAAGTTGGTAATAAGCAGGTTTGAAGAGTGATATGATGGAGTTTCGGTCAAGTTATATCTCTTTTAATGACAGTGTTATTTTTATAGTTTTCAATTTAACATGACGTGACATTATGTGCCCTTTTTCCTCGGTCAAGTTTTGTGATGAGAGGATTTGTTGTGGCTTTTAGATGACGCGACCTCTGAGACAGCAGCTGGAAGGAGAGATGGGATGATCTTTAAGAACATGGGATTAATATTCCGATTCATTTTGTCTCGTTTCCTATCTCCTCTCAAAGTCCAATGTGACTTTCATTCTCCTGACATTCTGAAAAATGCTCTTAAATGTTAATGGAGACTATTTTTACATGGGTCGTGACCACACCTGGCACACACTAACATGCTAGACACCCACTAACCGAACACATTAGACATTTAGCAACAGAGCTACGACAGAAAACTAGACTAAACTATGAGAAAAAAAGCGTACACGTACATTGAAATCTTTAGTATGTCACAACATGTAACAAACTTTTCTCCTTTGACCAGTAGCCTAAAAAGATGATGTCATTCCAAGGTCCGTCCAGTTAAGAAAAATTATCCAATGAACAAAACACACTAGATAACAAAATGTTCAAAATCTAAACTGAATTCTGATTGAGTAATGGACTCAAGGCTTGTGGAGGGAAAAAAGGCCAACAGCAATACAATTTAATTGAAATGTAGAACATGACAATGCTGCTTAAATAAGGAGAACAAACAAAGAACAGCTAAACTGATAAGGAGAACCTAGAAACTAGGGAGGAAAAAAAATGCTATACTATATGTTTGTTTTTTAAGAAACATTGTTCACATTGTTCTGATGGTCTGGCCTACATGAACTGTTATAGTTTACTGTGACAAATAAAAAGAATGATGATTCACCAACTTTCTTATGTTACTTATATTAATTGCACCTTGCACAGTCTTATATACATGGTATGTCACTTAAACTGAGGTTGTCATATCATTTGAAAGAAATGTGCCTCTCAGTTGGACATCCTCTTGATATTATGTTCAAGTTTTTTCTTTCTTTCTCACGAGAGGCATCACCTTAACAAGGCAGAATTACAAAACAACTGGGTGCTCTGAACATAAAAAAAACAAGTCACCCTTTAGATGTAGCTGGCACATTAAAAACGAAGCTATCATCCACCACTGTATTAAATCACATTGGCTCAACACCTTGAGTCAGAAATAAATCAATGTATTCTTTAGAGAATACGTTTTAACTGCAAGCCTCCCTTAGAAATAACGCAAGTTTAACTAAATTACTTTGTTGCTGGATGAAGGAAAACCTAAACAAAGAGAAAGTGTGCACATTACTTGCAGTACTCTATCTAGTGTCATGTAATGGGATTTGAGAGTGAGTAAGCTCTCTGATGACTGAAACATGTGTGGGTATCCTCCATAAACCAGCATAGACACTGCTCTGCACCGCTGCTTGTTGAGTAGCCATTACATGTGAATGATACTCTTCAGAGGCTTACATACAGAATGCAAAGCTTTGAAGTGGCTCAGACAGATGCTTTGAAAATATTCTATGTTTTTTATTTTACAGACAGTTGTCATTTTGTCTCCAAGATCCTTCATTAAAAGGGAAAAAAACTGATTTGACTGTGAGACTTCATTTTATAATTTGAGTATCCAATTCATTAGACAGATGAATCTTTAGAGCCTGCCAAGATTCACAGGTCAATAAACTTTGGTTCTACATTTTTCTTTTTAGCCAGTTATAATGCTACTAATTTAGATCATAAATTGGTTTTGGGTCTCATCCCACTACAAAACATTTACTGTCATCAAAGTATTTCTACATGCTCCAGTCACGCACAAAGTGTTTTGGATGAGTAAATGTAGTAAAGATATTTCAGATATGGTTCTTTTTGTTCATTTCAAATAACAAGAGGGTCATAAGCTGCCACTGTTTTAAATGATCTTTAGGTAGGCATGCCGGAAAGTCCCACAAAGGGTTAACGGATTATAAGGCACCACTGCATACTTACTAGAGTGCAACAGTTCTTCAGCAGTCCTGGAATTATAACCAGGACAAAGGTGTGCATCTGCTCAGTTACATTAAACGCAGGATTGTTTACAATCCTGCAAACTCAAAATCAATAGGGTCTGCCAAGACGGGAAGAGCCTAATGTTCCATTAGAACTCTCTGCTATTATATTACAGCCCAAGAGCTGGAGAAGATTCAGCAAGCTCAGGTCCCTAGAGGAGAAGCACTGCGAAACTATGAGGATACACAGAAAGAGCAATAAATCTAAAACTGACAAACAGCAAATATAAAGTTATGACATCCGCTGTCTTTCACCCACCCAGAGATGCTTGAGCTATAGAGCAAGTAGAGAAAGTGCACCCCCATTTTTTCAAAGAGGGGGTGCAAACTGTCTCACTCCTGGAAGTGTGCTCTGGTGGCTGAACAGATGTGACCAGATGCAAGATCCCTGTCGTGTGACTTTTTCAGAATTTGAAGTTAAATGCCAGATAGCATCACTGTCGCATTCTATTGTGGTAACATAAGTACAGCCTTAATTCAGTTCAAATCTTCATTTTCTCTGACTCACTGGGAAATCTTTTTGCTTTTATGAACTTGTTTTTTTCTGGGCAGCATTGTTCTTCTGGATCTCCTGTCAAAAAACAATGTATTTCTTTGCATTTTGATACAGGAGATGGCAAGCAAACAAAAGTGTAAGTGACAGAGAAATAAATCCTTTATTCTTATCTCTACATTTAATCTTAAGTAACTGGGTAAAAAGAAGGATCGTGTGAGATTGTGTCCATCATTTGTCATTATTTGACTTGAGATTTTGTAGAGAAGAAGAAAATCCAAATTGACAGTGCTTAACAATAGATTTCCAACATGAAATTTACCAGTGGAGTTTTAGTTTGATGATTATCCCCCAAATTCATAGGCTCTTGCTGTTATTAACGTAACAATTTGCATATGTTCTTAATTTGTGATATCTTTTCAGGGGGTAAGAAGATTTAAGATTAACATTCTTTAGAATAGGCCATAGGCCATGCGTGGTAAAGAATAATTCAAAATGAGATACTTAGACCGATACTTCTTGTGATTTTCCTTGCTTATTGAAGGATTCTTAAGTTTTCTAACATCTCGAGTCTGGAGTTGTGCTTCCTTTATTGAGAATATGGCCTGGCTCCTGAGGTGGTTCCTCCTTGTTGATTCTCTCTGCTGCCCTACATTGGTGAGGAATTTAGATGCTATAAAGATGCAGAAATTTCTTTGTAATAAAAATAGGACCTTTCGCTGACTGCGCATTCAAGCGGTTGCATTTTCTCCCAGAGGCCAGAAATCTCCTCTCTTTATCTCTTTTTGAAAAAAAAATATTTTCCACCGACCATGACTGTAATTTCTAAAGTATTTCAGTGATGTGTCATGAAAAAAGGAAACGATTCTTCACTACTGTTCCCCCGACAGTCTCCGTCTCTGAAATGAGAAAGAAATGGCACCTTTGTGTGGTGACACGCCTCAGCACACTGTACTAAAAAAAAAACTTCTAAATAAAAGAATGACGAACAAATCGAACAGGGTTATGGTCACGCCACTTACAGCGTGTAATTAGTCTGGCCTCTGCCAAACGCGGGAAGTCAAACACTCCTTGGCATCACAGCAATATACTCACAGCAGTTTGTCAACATCATTGAATTACAGTGTTAGCAACATTAGCAGGCAATCAATATATCAATTTTTCAGCAGTTCCCTCAACCCAACCATTTCTTTTAAAGGTGGCTTTTTCCCCCTCCGTTCTTTGGAGATGATTTCTGGCGTCAGTAGGAAGTATAAAATTCCCTAAAACACAACCCTGGGCTTTTTTTTTTCCTCTCTGAAAGTTCATCCTTCAACAAGCCAGTCTGATTTTCATTTCAAAAGTAAGTCATCAGTTAGGTTCACTCCACCTCCTCAGCTTAGCCTTTATGTCTTAGCCTCGCCCACTCGCATCCGCCCTGCAAAACTGATGAAGCCAGTTTGTCTTTCTCTTCTTAATTTTCTGTTGCTTTACAGGGTGGATATACTAAGACGCCACCCTGAAAACATTCAACTGAAACCAGACAAGTAGAAGTTTGCTAAAAATCAACATTTTCTTCAGATGCAAATTGTGAAAAATTAACAGTATTGCAATTTTGATTTTTAAATTGCTCATGTTTTTATGAAAACATATACAAGTACGAAATGTCTTGTGTGTCTACGATTGTCTCTCCAGGAAGTAAAGCTCTTATCTAAGCTCTGTGCAACATATAACTTTCATTTTCTTCAGGGACAGATACATTAGATAGACCAAAAGCAACACAGAGAGAAGGCTGGGCTGAGAGAGGAAGAAATATCATAGACAGGGGGTATAGGGAGAAAAGGCCTGATAAAAGACAAAAGACCCACATGAAAAGAAAAGTCAAATCAAAAAGATAGAGAGACAGCAAGAGAGCAGAATAATTGAAGTTGTCTTTTTGCCTCCTGTGGTGGTGATAGGACGTCACAGGGTCCCTGTGGGGACAATTATAGGGCCGAGCAGCAACGGTTGTTTATGTGAAGGCAAAGGCCTGCCATGGTGTGTGTGTCACCAAGGAAAGGCATTTATGGGACAAGATGGGATACGGGAGCAAAAAATGGAAATCCACCATTCCGCCAAGAAATTCACAAATCCCTATGCTCTTCAGGAAAATCCGTTTTCAACTTCTAATTCATCCATCCTCAAAAGGCGTACATTTTTACAAGTAATCCATAAACTGTGAATGTAATTTCCAAACACAGCCTCAAAGTCAACGAGAAAAAAAAATCTAAGTTAAGGTTAAAAAGCCACCGGCAGCTATGAAAGTGATATCATACCTGCCCACCAGATGTCAGTGAAAAACCCTCCTCTGAAGATGACCCAACATTACCACGAGGACCCTCTCTGCACAGTCCACTGGCAAATCCGCCTGATGAATTATACGAGACTCCCCAAAATAGCAGATGTTTAAGTTGATATGACACAGCTCTTAATCATGCTATCATGTTGGGTGTAAGGGAGGAAGTATAGTTACAGTCATTCTGTTTTGTCAGAATTTCTTTTATGATCCATATGGAATATTTGTTACAACAATTCAGAATACAGAATTAATTTATGAAGACAGCACCATTTCTTTCAGCCCAGATTTCCCAAACCTTCGTGATTAGTGAATGATTTCAAATATTATACCTCTGTTTGTGGATTCAGAAAGAAAAAAACTAAAACCATCTGGGCCCAAGAATATTGTGTCTGGCGTCTCTCAAATACACGCCAGCAGACAAAATGGATTATTATAATTTCATTTATGCTATTATGATATTACATGTCTTTAAAATATTTGAGAAAATAACAAAACTGATATTAGAATAAATGCTCCCAACTATGGAGGATCTCAAATAGTTAAGGCTGTTACTTCGTAAATGTGAAAAACATTCTGAATTCTGAGAAAAAGACAAAATTGTGGCTTTTTGTTGGCTTACAAAGCCTATCTTTAATATTCTTTCTTTGTGTGTTTTTTTTATAAATCTTCAGATTTATGTATACCCACTTCTTCTTTTACCATGTTATGTTTTACCCACAATCTTCTCATAATAATCTTCCTCTTGCTGGAACACTTTCTTATCCAGCCCATCTTGCCATTCCAATTTTCACTCTGTTGTTGTTTGTTGGTGGTTTATATGCCGTCTTCTGTATTTAGATCTCACTGGGAGTCACACTGTTCCATTTACCTCTCCCATAATACACTGCTTGGGAATGGCTCCAATTATGGTAAATATGCATGTCTGTGAATATGTGATGTTTTTGAGTAAGGCATAGCAAGGCAGTAGGCATGGCTGTGTGGGAAAGGTTGTCATTTTCACACTCTTTCGTACTCTACTGCATCTCTTATATACTAATATTTGCTCTCTTAAAAATCAAGAGCCTCTTTTTGTGGGATTTTGAAAATGCACTTTCACTTTTGTCATTAGAAACACCAATTCCTCTATGCCAAAAAGAATGGGGTCATATAAGAGGATGTGATTATTTTTGGTCTTACCTGTGGCAATTTTGCATGAGCAGTGTATAATAAAACATTTGTCAGTTAGTTATAATGATAAAAAAGAAATATGAATGATATTAAAAATATTTTCTACTGTAAAAAGTAATGTATTCATTCTCATCTGAAGACAAAGCATGCAGTGTATTAGCTGCTACCAGAATGCAGTATGCATCCTTCTAAATGTGGTATGAGAGGCAGTAAACAGCCGCTTTGCTGGAACACACTATCTACGAATCTTTCTCTTTATACAGTAGTTCAGCCTTTAGTTGCATTGACTCTGTCTGAGAGTCCAGATACTCCAGAGGATGGAAAAAAAACAACTAGTGACCTCCAACCCAGTGGTCACCTAGATTTTATTTTTAAGACCCTTCTTTTGTCATGAGAAAACAAGAAATTGATAATCACTTCTCTAAAACATCCTTAAAAAAGGTAAGATAGCAAAGTGGAGATGTATCGTTACATTGTTGTTACACTGTTGTTACATTGTTGTGTTGAGACACTAGGAATATATATATGTTTTTTTTTTAACTCACCAAATATATCACATTAAAAAGAAATAAAAATGATCATACACCTTCCTGGCCAATGCTTTGCATCCAGTGAACTCTTTAAAGCTCCAGATAAGTCGTGCTTCAGGTGTCAGCTAAAGCAATAGGACAGACATTAACCTCTCAACAGTATTTGGCTGTGTTAACTTGAAACCCTCAGTGTTCCCAAACAGGGACCTCCCATGTCTCCCAGGTATAAGCCAGCACCTGCTGCCCAGATCACCTCTGACTGACAAATGACAGCCACGAGTTTTCCACTGCTTCACATGGCTCACACAGACAACTCACATTTCAATACTGCACAAAAAAAATCACAAAAGGACAAGTTGACAAGTGCTGTTGACATCCCTTTGCGTCCTACTTCACTTCTGTTGCCTCTGAAACATTCTGAGTGACAAATTACAGTAAATGTCCAGAGCGTCCTCCCTTGTGTTTTTTCAGTTCATTCCCTACTGTTGTCTCAATCACTCTTGTAGAGGACAATCTAATACATCTCCAATGTTAGTTCAAAAAGGTAAATGAGGGAAGTGCCGACAGCCCCATAGGATCGAAACTCTTAAACCTCAACTGGAAAAAGCACTGAAATTCTTGGAGAAAAGGTTGGAATTTTTCCATGTATTGAGTTAAATATAAAGATAATCGTAGCTAAAATAAATGGTACAAATCACTTCTAGGGATACACATTTTTTTTTTAGATTCTTGTCATCTTGGTACTTAGTGGTTATTACTGTTATCTCATTTCACTTTATCCATCAAACTGCCATGGGATTGTTGTCTGCATTTTGACTTTGGCAATGGGCATGTGTACTTACCCTACGCGACTGTATCTCTTTCACGTATAGAGGCAATAAGAATTCTGACACACCCTCCAGTCTCACTCCTTCCTTGGTCACACGCAGATTCCCCATACCATCCTGAAAAATAATTAAAAGCGACAAAAAAATACATTCAGTGGTTATTTATAGAATCGTGACAAGCTGGGTGATAGTGATTTTGAAGCAGTTTTCACCTAAATCTTTTGAGATTTCCCCTGAAAGAAAATAAGATTAATTGATCTTTCTTTCTAATTTACATGTTGATACTTTTTCATTAGTTGTATTGGTACAAAAATGTGTTATCAGAGACTCTACTGAATTGGTTAAAGTAGCAATGACAGGATGAAACAGTAATGGTATAAAGAATTGAATTCATTTCCTACTTTATTCATAAAGTTGAATAGAAGAAAATTATTCAAATTCTGCTTTTGTTTTTCCAAACTAAGGATTGTCTCAAGATTCAAATCTGGGTGTAATCAAATCCTTTTTACCTACTCATCTAATGTGTTTGACACCAGACTAAAATTATCAAGGGTTGGAAATCACAGTTTATATAATTTATGGAATTACAGGTCATGTATCAGGTACTTACGTAGATGAATAAAATAGGAACTAAATTAGAAACACACAGGTTTCAGGATAAAATGTTAAAATAAAATATTGTAACAATGTAAATTCTGTGTTTGTGAGCAAAGATTTTACACAACTGGTGCATAACACAAACTCATGAAAAGTCCTTAACCCTTAAAGCCTGATCCAAGAAAAAATAGAAAATACATTTGTTTGTTTGAAGTCTTTATTTTCCCCTTCAACAAAATATGATAAAAATAAACAGAAACCATCAAATATTCATCATCTATTAAGTCAAAACTATTTTCCTGTACTCTTCTGCTGGCTATTATCAACTATATCTGATTGTGCACAACAGGGTTTTGAGCAAAGTTTTTACCATTGAATGATAAAAAAAGGTCTTAGATGCAAAACATTTCAGAAAATGTTTGTATCAAATATGATACATATGACCTGATAGGATTAAGATAGATCTTTATCAATTAAAATAAAAACAGAAAGGTTTAACCAACAAGGCCTGAATATTTTGGTTTCAAGGCTAGACTGAATCTGAACCAAATCAAATGAATAATATTCAACAACTGACACAAAAATTAATTTCACTAGATATATCAAAGCACTGAGGCTTAACTGCCCCCTGATGTGAGCCTGCAGGGAAACACATGCCTTCACAGCCTGGCACAGGAATGGCTAAAGCTTAGCAGACAAAGAAAGAAAAGAAGAGAAGAAGGAAACATTCATATTCAGCTAGATGAAAACACAACACAAAATTGCAGATTGTTAGTTGTTAATTACTTTACTATTTTAAGTATTTGCCAATCAAATTCTAAATGATGACGCATAAAAATTCAAACTTGTTTACAGTGATTCAGAGAATTTGATGTGTTTCATGTGCTTGAATGAGTCAGCAAACAGCTAAGTCGGTACTTTAGACACTCACAGATTTTAAGTACGGTATATAATGACCCTTAAAAGACAAACAGAAAGAAAATTATTATTGGTGAGCATCATAATGCTGATGTAAAATGGGAATATCATGAAATCAGTCAATCACGTCATACAGCAGCAAATAAAGGACAACAGCCTGCTACATCAGGTGTTGAGGGGTTTCTTTTTAAATGAATTCCCTATAGATTAAAATAAAGAAATACTTTACGTTGTATGTGTCGATCAATCAGAACATTTAATCTTCGGAAAAAGGTGAACTTTTACCCACATGGAGACTAAATAATGTCGCAGTAATCATTTTATAAAAAGGTTTAAAGGAATCTGGTCCAATGTCACAAAGAGAAATACATTTTTTTTAAAAACCCTAAACTTTGAGTATTACAAATTTATGAAAGTATATATTTATGATGTGTGCTTGATGTCAAATCAGTATTTTTGACATACTTTTCTGTATGATCTGTATGATAAAAATGGCTTTGTTCGGCTTTTTGATCACTTCTGAAGCATTTGAAAAGATTTCACATGAGAGAATTCTCAGGAGATTGTTGGATCAGACTAACACGGTAAGATTACATTCCTTTCAAACAGCCTTGCAGGGCATTTTGATAGTCGAGGCTCTTACAGAGAAAAGAGGCAGCTACTGTACCATGTCAAATCGGTGCTTAGGAGAGTGACAGAGGAGGGAGCATAGAAGTGCAACAGCTTTTCTGATCAGTGCTCTGTCAGGCTTCTTGACCGTAGAAGCCTCCATGAAAAATAGATAAATAAATCAAACTTGGGCAGACCCACACTTTACACAAACAAATGACTCAAGCAAATTAGTTAGACAGTTTCCCGTACCACAGGGCTATCTTGTTTTTTTCTGACTCATATTGTTAAAGATAGGTTCACAAAGTTGACGCAGATGCAAATAGTACAATGTATTCAGTACATGTATTCTTCTGAAATATGTTTTGCTCAATGAAAACAAATTAGTCTTGCTCCTCTGGTTCCCTGCTTTGTTTTCTTGGTCGCAAATATTGATGAAACTGTCCATGAAGACAGGAATTCTGTGCGGAGTGCTGCAGCTGATTACCATTAATTGTTTGATACAATAAATCAACACAACCTTTCAAACTGGAATGGAGGAAGAGACAATGAGAAAGTGGGGGAAGTGAAAACAGGAGAACGGTACATCT
>JABUIW010000078.1:2016002-2063012 GCA_013363375.1 Menidia beryllina
CACCGTAACTCTCCCGGATGTGGGGAAAACAGTAAAGGCGGACTCATCAGAGAACAATACATGTTTCACATTGCCCACATCCCAAGATTTGCGCTCCTTGCACCACTGAAACCGACGTTTGGCATTGGCACGAGTGACCAAAGGTTTGCCTATAGCAGCGCGGCCGTGTATATTGACCCTGTGGAGCTCCCGACGGACAGTTTTGGTGGAAACAGGAGAGTTGAGGTGCACATTTAAATCTGCTGTGATTTGGGCAGCCGTGGTTTTATGTTTTTTGGATACAATCCGGGTTAGCACCCGAACATCCCTTTCAGACAGCTTCCTCTTGCGTCCACCGTTAATCCTGTTGGATGTGGTTCGTCCTTCTTGGTGGTATGCTGACATTACCCTGGATACCGTGGCTCTTGATACATCACAAAGACTTGCTGTCTTGGTCACAGATGCGCCAGCAAGACGTGCACCAACAATTGGTCCTCTTTTGAACTCTTGTATGTCAGCCATAATGCTGTGTGTATTGCAATATTTTGAGCAAAACTGTGCTCTTACCATGCTAACTGGACCTTCAGAGTCTGCTCTTATTGGTTCAATGTGCAATTAATGAAGATTGGCCACCAGGCTGGTCCAATTTAGCCATGAAACCTCCCACACTAAAATGAGAGGTGTTTCAGTTTCATTGTCCAACCCCTGTATATATATATATATATATATATATGTAAAGCAAAATTGTATGTCTTAATATCTTTTATCCCCAAATGTATCCAAAATGTCCATATCGTAGTGGTAATCCAAGGGGAGAAGAGTAACCCAAGCATTTCTGACTTTATTAACATCAAACTTTCTTTGGTGAGCTCAGCTGCTCCCTAGTCAGCTGGAAAAATTCATCCCTTATGTAAACTCATTTCAGCAGCTTGTATTTGAAGACTTCTATTAATTTGATTATTGGTTAAGACTTGCAGCCTTAGAAGGGGGTAAGGATGTAGGGCAAGAAAATTGAGAAAAAATGCCTTATGTCTTCTTTTCTTTTGCATCAGAGTATTACAGTACAATTGTAGCATTTCTAGTGGATTTCACACAATACTAAGCATCAGAGTCTGTTTTCTTGTTACTTGACAATAAACCTCATCGTCCTGCTGAGTGAGACTCTTCCCTGTCACCTTGGTAATGCTGATATGCATTCCAGCAGCATCACAGCCAAACACTGCTTAAGTGATCTTGGTCATCTAAAGAAGTACCAGAAAAACAGGAAAACAAAAAGAAAAAACATTGTCCGGAAAAGTGAAGAATGTGTTCTGTTCCCAAGTAGAAAAGCCTTCCACCTACACCTAAAGTTACCTTTAGTGTTCTTTATAATTCTATACACATTTATTCTAAGTGGAGTTGATTGGAGGCTGCAGCCTATTTTAGCTGTCATTGGTCAAAAGGGGAAGTCACCTGTTTTCTATGGGGCCACACCGAAACAGGGAGGACACACAAAAATACACAATCACACTAACTGCCACAGTCAATTTGGAGTCGCCAATTAACCAGTAAACCTATAAAATTAAATAGAAGAATACTGTTTTTGTCCCCAGTCCGGGAAACGTGGGAGCATGAGTAAAAAAAGTAAAAAAACAAAAAAAACATCAGATCAGATGAGGTATTCAATGTTGTTGCATCTTCATTCATAACCCAGAGTATACAGGTGTATTTGAAGTATATTCAATAAGCGAGATAGAGAAGAGTATACATAGAAGAGCTATTCTGAACAAAATCAGTCATTACACAGTCTGCACTGCCTCCAAAGACCTTTCCTTCTTACCTTTCCCCTTCACTTTCTGTCTTTGTCTCTCAATTTTGAAAAACATGAAGGCAAAATTAATCAGGTTGTTTTCCATCTCAATGCTCCACGTCCAAGCCCCATTTTGATTGAACGCGACAACACAGACATCCTCCTTCTCTGTATCTCACAGATTGCTCATCTTTTTGTCTCACTTTTAATCTAGTGTGCATTATTGGAATTAATGGTACACAAACAATGCTGCTAAAGCCTAGAATAAAATCTGAATTAATCAACAACTGTACAAAATAAGGAACTCTCTCCATCCTCTTATTTTTATTGCTTAGCACGCTCTCGCTGAATCTGTTAGTCAGAGTATTTATTTCTGTTTGTCAGGCTCACAAAAATTAGTTTTGGAACAGATCTGGTGATGACATGCTGCTAATCTATGTTGTACTGGGATTACAGGCATAGATAGAGACTGTTTGAGGTTGAGAATGTGTTTCTTTTCATTTTCCATAGTTAAATTTCAAATTGTGACTAAAGTCTGGTTGAGCTTAACAGGATCAGTAGAGCATAAAAAACACAAAGTAAAGTAAACTTAAAAAGGGAATTAGGAATACCTTTAGAAAAACATTAGTGAATCAATTTGAAACAAGCACATCGCAAACATTGTTAAACTAAAAGTGCACCCTGTTTTATAGCTCATAAATCTTTATGTCTAAGGTAAAAACATGCCAATGTCTTTGTGGTTCTCATTTTGGCTGAAGTAGTTGTGCTTCCAGTGGATGCTGCTCTATTTATCTCCTCAGTTTTCTACATTTTAATGATAGCAAATGTTGTCTTCTGATAAGCTTATCTAGCAGTACATCTACCAGCAGCCACTGCACCTTATATCAGACTACAGTATCATAAGTGGCAGCAGCTACCTCAACTCTTGTAAAAAAAAAAAAAAAAAAAAAAAAGAAAAAAAGTATTAAATCAGTAAAAATCCTCCTTGGAGCATTTATATAAATTCATTTGAAATTTCATAGGCACTCAGATACATTTTTCAAGAAGTGCATTTTTGGTGCTGCCAGTCATATTATTCAAATTGTTTTTGCCTCAGCATTTCATATATATTTCACCTACTCAATTTAGTTTTTTGAAAGTTTTGGTCTCTTTACTTTAAGCATTAGAATCCCCCATAAAGATCCTTCATTACTCAGCAGGCAGGCTTTGAATAAAGATTATGAAAATGTTCGCAGCTGTGGAAACACTGAAAGTGCTTTCAGATGCTGGCAGTCCAAGCCTCAATTCTTTGAATTGATATAACCTCTTCTGAGATGCTTCTTTAGTATATATATATTGACTGAAAAGAAATTAATTTCCCTTTGGATTCTTTCTTTGTTTCATCGTTTCTCGTGTCCAGAGTTTCAGACCAATTCTGATTTTAGTTTCATGTTTTTTCAAATATAATCTTGAATCATGTAAGTTATATAAAATACATTTCTTATTAACATTTTAAAAATATTGGGTTGGTTTTTCAAGCGAAAAAATGAACCATAACTGCCTTCAAAGTTTTCATTTTTCATCTGAATTATC
Organism: Menidia beryllina; assembly: GCA_013363375.1. Taxonomy (NCBI): domain Eukaryota; kingdom Metazoa; phylum Chordata; class Actinopteri; order Atheriniformes; family Atherinopsidae; genus Menidia; species Menidia beryllina. The sequence continues at coordinate 2,019,343 of JABUIW010000078.1, forward strand.
AGTCAAACAATAGCATCATCCAGGCTTGATACTCTGTATGTATCATAATACACTGGGGATCAAAATACTGGAACACTGATTATTTTGCATATCAAAAATACTGTCTGCGACTTAAGATACATCCTATGCAGAACTTTAATCACATCTTGACTGCTTCACAAACGTGGACTTTCTCCACTCTCTGTCACACTGAATGTTTTATGATGAGCTACTTAAAATGTCAACCTTGTAAGACTGAGCTAACTGATTTGCCCGGATCCACATATGTGTTTGTCGTAAAATGTGTTTGGGAGCATAGAAAACCAAGCTTTTACAAGTGCAAAAAACTGTTGTTTTTTTGTATCACAGCATGAAGATTAACATCAGTATTGCATGTTTTCATTTTGAATGTGTATTCATTTTCAGCATTAATCAAATGGATAACTAGACACAGTTATGCAGTCACTTTGTATTATTAGCAAGATCGTGAAAGGTTAACAGATTTCTATTGGTTGGATATTTTCTGTTTCGAGAAAAAAAGCGTGGGGACAATTGGTACATATTGTAGTCGTCTTGTAGTCTCTTTACACAAAAGTTACTTATCATGAAGAAGAAAGGGGACAAAAACTTATCTTTGAAGGATAGAACATCTTGTTTACATCTTGTTATAAATGGCTTATGGAAAGGTAGGCTAGCAAAACATACTGAAAGTTTCTCCTGATATGCTGTCACACTGCCCCACCAAGCCAGCGGCGAAGGCTGCAAAATCCTCCAGATGGTTCCTGAGTCTTGTGATAACCTTGCTCTTCATAAACACCATAACATTTTCACATGACCCCATGGTCATTCAGATACAGCCCCGGTCTTACTAAAAAACACATTAATGGCTGTTTACAATAAACGGCTTATTGTCTATATTTATGGCAAATGACTGACCCTGTGTTCACATTAACTACTTAAATGTTGTAATGAGACCTGTGAGGCCACATATATGGAGTTGGAGATACTCCCACATATGCAAACAGTTCATTATATACCATTTTCACACCAATGGTTTAAATGCATGTCCATCCATTAAAACACACCTATTAAATCCTTTCCTATAACCATTAGTGGCATGTTTAACCTCAGGGCAACAATCTAAGAGTCCAGCATACCTCTGCTTCACAGGAGAGAATAACAGTAGGGGTGGCATTAAACCGCATCCAGCAGACTGTATTCCTTATGATCACAAGTCCCTGAAATCATTGGGCTTCTTTACATTTTTGGTTTGAACCATACAACAGTCCCACAAAGAGTTGCAGAGAATAAGCTGCAAGCTGTTTTAGCAATAAGAAAAATTCCTTATTGGTGCGGAGCAGTCTTTTAAAGAGGCTCCATTGATATGTGCTTTTGTAAAGCAGACTAAATGTTAGCCACTCCCACAATTTATACAGTCTAACATATATGTTTTGGAGGAAGTGGATCAAGATGTTGGATGGAGAAGACAGAGTATAATTTATAAGGATTCATTTTAGGGAGAACAAAATAAACAAACAAACAAAGAGAAAAAGCACCGAGAAACATATTGTGCACATTTGGACATAAAGTTGAAAAACAGGATGACATAAAAACAAGAAAAAAGCGGAACTAAAGACATAATAAGTGACAGATTACGCAACGAATTTGTTGTCATGAGGTAAACAAGACACAATCCAGTAGACAGTCATCTCTATGCCGGCCCTAAAAAAGTTGGTTAGTGCGAGTTCAGTGAACACAAGGTCAGAAAAGTGTGCGTGTTCATGGATGTCCTTTTCAATATAGAAGTTGTAGAGCTAATGATAGATTCTCTCATCATGACGAGGTTAACAGCCAAACCGTGCCATCAGGTGAAAGAATGCAGTATGCAAGGTTATGCACACAGAACAGCAACACCAATCAAAATATGAAGCATAGACATGTTTATCACTATGACTTTTAGATGTCCACACGTGCACACTGATGCACACAGACAGACAGTAGACTTGTATATTCCAGTTGTGATGGATAGCATTTTGCAAGCATTCTAATATTCATATCTGTTGTAATTTTTCAAATAACCTTTTATGTCAGCCAGCAGGCCAACAGAGAAAGAGTGACACAGCCAGAAAAGAGAAATGGTGGCATCACATCTATCAAAAAAATTAATAAATAATATCTATACACAAGGAGAAATACCCAGAGGGATGGACAGTTTAGGAAACAAAAGCTACTTTAATGGTTTTTCACCTTTTTGGGATGTAAGACACCAAAGGGGGTCTCTTTGGGAGTCATGTATGCACAGTTCACCTCAGTCATTTCCATAATACTCGGTAAGATTACAGGATGTCTTGATTTTTCTCAATCCATTATGTCCATGACCCGTCTTCTGATAAGTCGACGAAAACATATGGATGGGTAGTTTGATGGATTTACAGAGCACATAAAACTGAATATAAAATGGAAGCATGCTTAACGACTGCACTTAAAATAGACCTTTTACTAACATTTATTAAATCTAAACCCCAAAAATTCTACCCAATTAATTATTAGAAAAGAAGATAAGCAAGGATAGCATCAAACTTGCTTTGCTTTGCAGTGTAAGGTTTAGGAAATTATCATCCTCTCTATGCCATAGCCAAACTGAAACATCACCCTATCCAACCTCAGAAATGGTAAAAAATAAGCTTTTACACTTACTAAGTATTGCCTCTTTGTCATCGGTAGGCTCAGTATCCTCTTATGGTGGGAATAAAGCTGTTTGCAAGCTCAACAGTCTTATATTGTCTTTTTCACTGCTCCAGAAACTCATATATAGAAAATACTTTTAAAAAAAATGAAGCAAATGTGTGACATCAGTTATTTTTATACATTTCAACAAAAAATGAATACATCTCAACCTTCAGTGAAATGTGACTATAAAAGTATGATCATATTTAAAACATTTTCCTTTACTGTGTTTTTCATCATGTGACCACAATACTTTAATCAGTATTTGGAGACAAGTGTGTGAAATGAGCACTCAGCCCTGGTAGTTATGGTCAGATAATGGAGGGTAAAAAACGCTATTTTCCACATGTCCAGACTTTTGCACGGCTCCCTGCCAGCATGTGGACAGGATGTCAAAAGAAGTCTGATATGTGACAAGACATCTGCAATTTTAGGTTCTGTTTGAGTGGCCTCATTGCACTGTGGTGCATAGACACTGCAGTGTACCCATCACTGTTAAAATCAAAATCTCTTAGACCCCTAGAAGACACTCAGATCATACTAAAGTATAACACTTCCTCTGTAAAATCAAACCTCTGTGTCACATTTTTAGGAATAGAACTTTTTATGCACATGAAGGTTTGGACAGTGATTTCTGTGTTCGACATAATTATCATTGAGTGCACTCTAATACCACCGAGAACGGATACGTGGTGTTTTGGTTATCTGAGGAGACAGATGTTGACCTCTCCAAAGTCCTAGGACATGTCGTCCACATCTGTACATCAAGCTGAGAACTCGCTCGTCTCACATGTTTGAGCCAGCACCTGCTGGCCGTGCCACCTCTGACTGACAAATGACAGCAATGAGTTTCCTGCTGCTGCACTTGCCCCACACAAACCACCCACCCACTCAAATAGCACACACAATCACAAAGGGACAAGTTGACAAGTGCTGTTAACATCACCTTGCTTTCACCAACAGCTGTGTCCTACTTCACTTGTGGAGCCTCTGAGACATTCTGAGTGACAAATAATGGCAAAGGTCCAAAGCTTCCTCACACTTGTGTTTATCTGCTCGCCTCATTGCTGTCACCCCACCAACTCTTGTGTGAGAAAATAGAATTAATCTGCAGTCTTAGGCCTATGAGGAGAAAAGAAAAACAGCTCTAAAAGACCCAGTGGGTAAATAAAGGCTTTTTAGCATCACCTGGAAAAGTAATTAAAAGATTTTCTTCAGATGATGGATGAATATTCAAAAAGCTGAACTCAATTTATCCAAAAGTCACATGTACGCTGATTTCAAGTTTTATGTCTACGGTTGCGTGAAAAAAATTTGAATCATTGTATTGAGTAAAAATTTGTAGTTTAAGTGTGCAACATCAAGTTCGTTAAATACTATCTGGGTGATTCTTTGAATGTAGACAGAAAAAGAACACGGTTGGATAAAAACAAAAGAAGGAGAGGAATTAAATAATGTGGTGGAAAAAGCATCATTGTTTCATGCTGTTTTTGCTTCCCAGGGCTTTGCTGTTTTAAAATGAATAATGTAGGGGGCATTCTCCTCTGGGTCATAAGACAATGTAGTTCTTATGTTTTTTTTGGCACCAAACCAGCACAAAAATACACCTGAGCCTGCACAAGTTTTACTGAGGAATCTGGGCTTTGGGGTACAAGAGTAAGCACTGCTAATGTTTAATACAAACACACATACTTTTGATTGTAACATTTTGCATCAAAGAGGAGAGGAATAACTCTTCAAAAAAGAAGACTAGATTAAATAATATTACATCTCTATAAGATAGGTGGCAGGTCACTTAAATTTCCACTGTGTAAGGCCTAGATCTAAGGTCCATTTGAAAAAGAAACTAAAGTTTAATTCATACTTTATCAAATATCTTGAACTTGCTCTGTAAGGACGACAAACATCAATAGAAAACAGCAAATGTGTTGGGTTGATTTGTGTTTTAATAGTGGAGGACGTTGAATGATGTGAAGAAAATAAAACAATCCAAAGTTTTAATTTGTTTCAGTGGTAATCTTGTAATATTGCATTGACTACATGTCTCACAGGAGCATTGGATTCCAACTGAAATACTGTTTGCCTGCCTTAATACATAATGAATGCAGGCCAGTAGTGTAACTACTTTGGGGGGTTATCAGTCACTGGCTGAACAATTTGTGTTTTAATCAAAGCAAAGTAGTGGGAGATAAGGACTGAATTATAGGGCCTCAAGATTCAAATGTTATACATTATGAATGTGAATTAAAATAATAAATAAATCAACAGCTATTCAGCCCAAAAAAATTTGGATTTTCACTTAATGGTTTGGACTAGGACTATTAAAAGGTGACAGTTAACAGTGTTAGTATAGATTTGCTGATATGAAGAATGGCTGGAGTCATTTATTTTCCAAACATGAGGATAACACTTAATCTATAAAGCCTCTTGTTCCTGATAATTGTGTGCAGTGCAATGCACACAATTACTTATTATTTCCACTGGTTTGCAACATTCCATCCAATTCATTCATTACAACAATCCATAGCTTTGTTTGCATGTGTCCACTGTGCCTCAATGTTCTGTTTTTTTCTTTTTCTGTGGGAACATTAGCTACTTTCCACAGTCCAACAACATTCATGTTAGGTTAACCCAAACTCCTAATACGATGTAATCAATAAAGTAATTCAAATAGTTTGAGGGCACCTCATGTATCCATTCAGGGATTTAAAATGCTCTGTTTGTTCATGAAATTTACTCTGTTAGTTCGTGTCTGAGCCAGACAAATTATTTTCCTCACCCCTTTTTAATTAAAGAATAGAAAAAGTCAGTAGTTTAATCACTACAGTTGTAGCTTCAAGTACTACTTAGAACAAGGTGTTGCAAAAAGTGTTTCGGACTAAGTTAAGAGGGCACTGTCGCCGCTTTCCTACTTTTTATGTCTAAACCTGAAAAATCAAAAACAGCTTTTCCGTGTGTCAACATGTACCTGAAGTGTGCACTGCTTTGGTCAAGGGTGAAAACATCAAAGATGGTGGGTAAGCAGGAGTGATACATCCTCTTGAATCTGCTGGCATGAAATCACTCCATCTCCTCTAACACCCATGGAGACTAATAACATTTCAGCAGAGTATGCCCAGGAGATGATCCTTCAGGGTCAAACTACTGTAGGTAATGCTAATCGAAAAGTGAAAAACAGCTTGTGGTTAAAACATGCCAACTTAACTCAGTAGGCTTGTTTGGAACTGAGTAGAACCTCATGTGAGTGAAAGTAAGGTAAATGTCTCCAAAAGACTCCAATAAACTAAAATAATGTTTGAGAGAACCCACAGTACATCACAAAACCATACTCTTATCTTTTATATTCTATTCAGACTCAATTGTATGTGTTAGGACAGTCTGCATGCAAACAAAATAACAATAAAGTACCACAAAATGTAAAAAATTAAAAAAGGCTCTTGTTCTTTGATATCATAAATTTTGGAATGGGACAGTGAGTTTTTTTAAGATTCCCCCATACTTTCCTCCACCATTTCTACGCCAATAGTCTTTAAGTTCAAAGGCCAAAAAGGCCAAAAAAACATTCAAGTAACATTAACTGCCCATTAAATGTAGATTTTGGAAATTCACTTTATGTTGGCATCATATTCATCTTACAAATGCGATTCACATTATGAAATCTGTCATTTTATCTATCCAATGCCGAGAGGTACAAAGACATCTTCAGCTTGCACTGCAAGGCTGTATCATATCCAATCAAGTTTGTGTAGCTTCTCTCAGTCTCTGGAAGAGCTCTTTATTATAAACCACTTCCCCTGGTTATCTAAATCAGATTAAAAATCTCATCTATGTCTTGCATTAAATTCTGTGATGCTGTCCTTCAATTAACTTCACAGCATCTTTATTTTACACAGACTGATATGAGGCAAATTTTCTTCAGCTTTATGCTCTATTAATATTAATTAATATGTTTCTGTTATTCTTCTTGCCACTTTTACTAGTCAAATTACTAAAATAGAGGAAAGTAGTAACAATTTTATTTTCCATACAAAAAAGTATTTATTTTCAGGTTTTGTTTTAGTAACAATTTCTATTTTTTATCACTGTCATTCGGAAGCCCTTTTGGAAATTTTCACCATTGTAAAATATACTGATAAATCCTACATTTGTCAATAAACATTCCCCATGAATGACATCCATGGGGTACTCTGAGCAGGTTTGTGCATTAAGTGATCAAAACACACAACATGAGTGCATAGAAATATTTAAATTTTATGCGACAATGCCTGTCATGACTCACAAGTGACTATTGAGATGTCTTGAATTCCATGCCAGCCACTTGGTCACTTGGAACTGATCTGCGTGGAACTGATATGACCTGAATATCAAGCGGAGTGGAAAATATGACGGAGTGTTGACAGACATGTTTTAGCATGATTACTCGTGTCTGCCGATGTTAAGATCAGGTTAAGACCTATGTTTTTTTTATAGTTGACAGTGTTTCTTTAGTTGTGTAAAGATGAGTGACGGTTTTCTGTGTATGGTAGATCAGCTAGGAAAACCCACACAGACACAGGGAGAACGTGCACATACACACCACACAGAGAGGCCCCCGGTCCCCATAATTCGAACCGGGAGCCCTTTTGCTGTGAGGCAGTTGTGTTAACCGCCACATCAGCGAGAGGCTACTCACAGATATATGTCGTTGATCTTTGAGGATCGTGACAAGATTTCTTGACCTTTGACCCCGGACCATTAGATTCAGATGTGATTTTCAGGCTTCTCCAGGGCTGAATTTTATACCACTTTCTATTTGTCTTCTAACATGGTCTAGGAAGAAAAATGTCTGCGTGTCATCACTAGGTATGTTTCAAATTTATGCAACCTGAAGGGAAAAGCAGGGAATTTGTTTGAGGAGCTAAAAATGGGTACTGGGAATTCCCACGCTTAATGCGTGCCTTGTTGAAGTCTTCAATACATCATAGCAATTTGACATAATATGCCAAGTATTCATCAGAGCAGTTGTGCTTATCTGACAGACCCCACTCTTTGACACTAAAGCTTTAAGTTCTAGCAAAACAACAAACTGGATGTAGCTGTGCAACATGTCAAGTATGACTGTTATCAGTTGAAAACTGGCTCTGGGGCATGAATGTCTCATACTGTTGTGCGCCCATTTGTTCTCTCATTGTGTCGTTACTGCTTTCTCCTCACATATCACACAGGATAAGAATTGAATCAAGCAAGAAGGATAAGTTGAGAATGAATCAGATATGCTGAAACTGTGAAACTTGAAAAATGCATAATAGGGCAAATATTGGACTTGAATTGAAAAAAAATTGCAGAGAGATTACACCACCATTTTGAAAATTGTTGCTCCGCAGTGTAGTTATTCATTTTAGAATGACCACAGGTGTCAGTCAAGACAAGATCATTATGATGACCCCTACAGTTAATACATCCAAACAACAATAAAATAGTGTCAGGATGCCTGAAAGGTGGCAAAGAAATTAGGATCCAAATGCAGATCCAAGAGGAAAAGCACATGAGGAACCCAAAACTTCAAAAGAACTATGAATTTATCATAAAAACCAACAAAGGATGCGGCAGGATCAGATTAAAGAAGCTACACCTAAACTAGGAACAAAACATACATGACATGAAAACTTGAAACCAAATCCAAACCATGAGAAGGACTGTACAACACAGTGGGGAACATGAGCATACCAAGTAACACATTACAGTATACAACAAGGATCTGACAAGGAAAGAAGCAACCAGAGACTTTCAAAGTGGAAGGATGAATAGTTGATGAAGAACAGGCAAGACAGGAAGCAAAGGTGCAGGGAGTCGAACTGCTTGAGGAAAGCCATAAAGAAATCGAGGGACATTAATGAAGGTGGTGGGGTCACAGGGAAACAGGTAACCAAGATAGACATCACAATAAATGTACTTAGCAGTTTTTACATGCAAATTGAACGCATATTAATGCCTCAAGCAAGCCCATTAGCACAGTGTGTGCATGACAGCATTTTGGCAGATGGGGGAAATTGTGTGTTTTTGTTATTGCGAAGGTAATGACTTCATAAGTCATATATACAGATTGAAGTGTACGTGTGAGTGACAGCATGCACATATTTCCAAAATGGCTTTGAATAATCATCTCGGTAAGTGAGAGAATGTGAGTTTTTGTTAGCCTCAAGATCACTTCCCGAAACTCATGTTTATATGCTGTCAGTCACTGCCGACAGCCCTCAGCGAGACAAAACTAGAGGTAGCAATTGAGAGAGATGCAGCAAAAAGGGGAAGGGAAGGGAGACGAGATAAAAGGAAACAGGGAGAAATACACATGGGAGTAAAGAGGAAGAAAAACATAGACAAAGGAAGTGGTACGCAAGGAGCTGCAGGGACAGAGAGATGAGGGCAGCAATAGTAGGCAGTGCAAGAGCAGAAACAGAAAGAAAGAGAGATGAGAAGAGAGGAAAAGGGAGCTTCTCAAGGGTGCACACTGTACAATATGAAGGATGACTCACCAGTGCTAAAAGGAAACACACACACACGGTTACACAAATGTAGAGTCACCTTGGTGCTGTAAGCTTCTTTCCCCAAGGTCTTCCTGTCACTTTACCAGTTGTAAGCTTTAGTGTAAAGCTGTCCCAAAAGCCGTTTCAAGTCAGCAGCAACTTAGAAAACTGTGAAACAAACTCACTGATTTGAATCAATATCGAGAAAAAATACGTAACTCTACACGGGCATTTAAAAAAAAAAAATCGCTTGTCACACTGAGACCTGTCACAATTTTTAAGAGAGCAATCTGGATCCACATCAGTGCTTCTTCAAAGGCTGTGCTATTCACAGTTTTTCTTTCAAAAGTGTATTTTCAACTGTACTGATAATAAAAACAAGATGACTGAGAAAAAAACAATCACTGTGCTTCATTCCATCTGTTCCATTTGTTTATTTTTTATTATGTTATAAATCCAACGTACCTTTGTTATTTATGGCAGTTATTTGCTTTCACCCCTCCATAAAAGCCCAAATCTTAGACTTAGATTTAGACTTAGACAGTACTTTATTGATCCCTTGGGAAGACTCCCTCAGGAAATTAAGGCTACCAGCAGCTTAAAGGGCAAACAGTGTCAAGTTAGAATCAGTTTAAGCAAAAATATACAAATAAATAAATAAAAATACAAATAATACAGATTAAGTACAGTGTATAACTTGCTGCGTGAGATTGGCTTGAGTCGATATTATTCAAATGCATCACTTGGAAAACAACAAAGATTGACAGGAGCAATTCGGCTGTTTTGACAACACTATGAACATGCAACAATCTTACATGCCTATATACAATCTTCCCAAAGGGAGGTACGTTAGAACAAGACAAGTACATTGAGTACACTGTCTCATTGCCAGACATTGTAAGATTAAATAATTTAGGTCTATCCTGTAATGAGTCAAAGGTGTAACAAACAGTGTCATGCAAATTCAGCATTGATAGAGTTAAAAAAACTGATTATTTACCATAAATCTCTCTCAAAATGATTGTGGCAATATGATTCATCATTGGAAGATGTAGACCATGTCTTCTTAGGTGGTCAAAGGTGATTCTTTTCGTGTATAAATGAAAATTGGAATGTGTCTGACAGGAAAATAATGCCTCATTTATTAATCTAATCTCTGAATCTAGCAAAGCATAGTTTTTCTTTTTTTTTAATGAACGGCTTTAGTGAGACAAACCATAGAGATGGACATGGCTAACTGAATGCATCAAAGAGGTAAAGAGTTCCTTTCAAAATGTTTCTTATACTGGTATTTTTCATACTGAGAATTCAAGGCAGTTTAAAAATCTAAACTTTTTTGTTCTATTCAACTTCAACTTCTTGTATGTAGCTTTTTTGTAGTGGAATTCCTTTAACACAGACTGCATGGACACAAAGAAGCAAAGTTTCACAGACATTAGGAAACCTAAGTAACACCTGCCCATCCTGAAAGGATGTCACATCCTGTGACATGGAACTGCTTGAATTATTATAGTTCATATTGTGTTTTGACCGGATTATCTTAGGTTTAAGAGGTTAAGGTCTAGCTTTTGTGTCTACTTTACTCTTTCAAAGTACTGTAAAAAAAAGAACCATAAGAAGATTAGTCGCTGGCAAACCATTAACCTTGAATTTTTCAGAAAATTAACTCAAATGAATGGCTGTTTTTTTTATAACAGCTTTGAAACTTGACCATTATTTCGATGAATGCCAACATTGATAGTGTGGATTGAATTATTTCAGCAAATTCTAGTGCTGGGAGATGGTATGCAGCCTTGCAGGATAAACTAAATGTGCTGTCAGACTGAGCAGGAAAGAATTTTTCTCTCGCTGCTGACTCCCCTAAAAGGTGCGTAATGCAGATTGATGACACCAAAGTTTATAAAGCTGTTCATGACTGCTGCGGCATAACACGATTCCTTTTCCTCCCCCTTTTTATCTGTTACTCCTCACTAGCTGCTGATGAATAACTGTGAATGAAACTGATACCTGGAGGATTAATATTTTGACCTCTCATAAAGGACTGCGGCATGTGGCCAATGAAGATACGCATTCTCTCCTCTAAGTAGGATTTTCTTCGAGGATTAGTCTCTCATACTGCTGATTGATTTTTGGTTTGCTCTGATGTGCAAACGGTACTCAATAATAATTGTCTGCAAAGACAAACAACAGGTGTTTGACATATACATACCGGATAGAAGCTGTCAGTGAAGCATATGTTCACAACAGCTGAATGCCAGGAGTGGCAAAATACAGCTGATGATACATTTGTGAACTTGAATGTATAAAACTTAGATATTTCACATTCTATCTATTCAAGCAGTTCATAAGAATCATAAAGTCTTCATTGAGTGTCGTGCAATACGTAGTTAACCTTATTTTTCATTAAGGTTTTGAGCTCTTCTGATTTATGTGCCTCCAGCTGCTGAAAATCCTATGGAAGTTTGTCTTAATCCCTGTTTGTTTTTCAACAGCCTCAATCAGTTCCTCTCACCGCATACTGTCACTTTGCACCTCCGTCAGAGGAAAAAAAAGGGAAATAAGGATGATGCCAGGAGGTGTCAAGAGAGATGCTCCATTTCCTTTCTCTGCCTTTGTTTGAAATGGTAGGAAACAGAGAACTGCATGCAAAGTTGCCTTTACCATGTCAGAGAACTTTCTTTTTTAATCATCTGTAACTATCCAATGACGATGTAAAAAGGTGGTGACTATTTTGTTTGTTGTTTACTGCATTATTCTTCAGCAAAGTCAGACAGCTACAGGCAATTGTTGGGCCTGATAATTACGGTAAAACTAAAACTCTTCACAGAGTGATAAAATGACACAATCTAAAAAAGATATATTCCAACTAATCTAAATTCCTAGAGCATCAAAGTCTACTCAGTTTCTTCTTTTATTGTAATTTCCACAACTGAGCCCAGCAAACACAATTATGGTTACCAAGACATATTGAAAACCTTTATTTTGGATGAAGTTCCTAGTTTTTACCATGTTCCTATGCAATGTTTTGTAAGCCTCAGGAAATTGCAGTGACCAAAAAGCATAGAGCAGTCAATCATGTCAAAGCTTGCCACATATTTATAATGTTAACAAGTCCTCTGCTGAACAACCAAACTGGGTAATTTCTTGTCTTGTTTTTGGAAAAGATTAAAAAGGACGGTTTGTTTCCATGAAATATTTAAGAGGAAAAAAACAAAACTTTCCTTTCTTTTTTAAAAAAGAAATAACTTTCCTTTTGCAGTGAAAATGTGGACATTTTAATGAATTTAAAAAGATTCACTGAAGATTGTATTTCAGTGTTCGAATGATCGCACCCCAGTGATTCCATGTGAAAGAATGATGATACTTAACTGTAAATTGTTTTCAGAACGACTTGCTAAACCTCCTTCCTCTGCATGGTCATTTAATATGTCCAAAGACATGTTTCAGGAGGAGATTTCTGAGTTAACTGGCTTTGGAGCTTCAGGGTGGTCACCACAAATGCTCCTTTGCTTCTGCTTTTTAGTCATGCTTTTAGAGCAAGTAAAAATCCCAGAGGATATTAATGTGCGCACAGGCTGATCAGAGATAATAAATGGTCAGAAACATATGCAGGTGAGAGGCCACAAAGATCCTTAAAAGTCAATTGTAATATCTTAAAGTCAATTATAAAAAGTACCGGGAGCTTGTGCACGAAGGGTAGAAATGGTTGTGGTGTGCTCGTGTCTTTTTATTAAAAGCCTGGATGCTGGGCACTGTATTATAGATCACCAGCATTTGTATTGTCACTCATTTGCCCCCTAGGGCTACCTATTACATGCTTAGGATTTAGTTCCTCAGTAAACTAGCAATAAATCTAATAAACTTGCATTCAAACAAATGCAATCTCATTCACTGAGTGATACACATGGTAACCACAAGGATGACAAAAGATCGAGTGGAGCTTATATGCAATGCTTAAAAGCTTTGGGTTCTCTTCACATATTAACCGGGCTTTAGAGCGCTATCACTCATTGCCTGAATTTACACAGTGGCCTGTGTAAGACTTATTTCAGATATTTGTTTTAACCATATGGGAAAGCTTAATAATGGTAATAATAAGCTACAAATCGGCACTAATACATCTGTGGAGCCATGTGAATTGTATGGGCCTGGTTATGTGAGCAACACAAGGGAGCGAAAAGAAAAACGAACACTGAGAGATTTAAATTGAAACGCTTTGTAATTTCTTCCCTAAAGTTCCACTGATACAATAGAGGGCAATGAGATCAGTGCATGACTTCTTTTTGCCTGTCCCACTTATAGTTTCACCTTGCATTGCACAGTCATCTACATCTTCTCTCTTTTAACTCACCCACCAATTACAATTTGCTCTATTCACTGAAAGTGAATTTTTGATTGTTTTTTCCTGGAGCCAACTCTCTTCTATCTTCCTCACCGTTCCTTCAATCATAGCACCCTATTCTGTTCTACTCCCGCCTTTCTTTATATGGTCTGATCTTTTCTCCTTGCCGTTGTTGTCTTCTTAAAAACCACCCCATTACCTGTGTCCCCTCATATTTTAGTCATCTTTCCCACTGTGAACATAAAATCTTGCAGGAGAGCACACCTATCTACTCCTCTTAAACACACACAGACATATTTGCAGACACAAAAGACGAGAATGCATACTGGGATAAATAACACAGGGAGAAGGAAGAAATACAACAAAATATTAAGTGTGAAATAAAGGAGAGGAATTTGCCATGGGGGTTCGGGGTAGGGGGGCGGGGAGAGAGGAGGAGAAAAAGAGGATAGGGAAAAAAAGAGATGGCTGAAATTGAGGAAGTAAATGGGAAGGATATGAAGCAAAAGATAGGAGGGAAGAAGGCCCCTAGGAAACAAGAGAAGGCATGAACAATGAGAATTTAAGAAACAGCTGATAGCAAAGGCATTAACTGAACCAAGCATTAAAGAGAAGAAAAATAATAACCATAGCAGATGGCTTGGTTTTCAACATGGAAAGGGGAAAAAAAAATCCCTTTTGATTTGACATCTTTCTCTGTGTTAGAAATGAGGAAACAGCCCATGTAGGGTGAACATGTTATGCCACGATGCCGAGGAAACCATCAAGGTACAGAACAAGATTAACCACTTGGCAGACTTTTTTTTTTTTTAATCAATCAGTGGCATTCATCTTTACAGCCATGCAGCAATCATAACTGTGCCTCTAATTGTATTTTGTCAGCCAAGGCCACTTGAGAACAAAAAGGCTTTATGAGGGGGGAAAGAACCTTTTCAGGGACAAGAACTTCTTAATAACTTGTTTTTTCGTCTCATTTTTCATGATAATTGATCACTTAGGAATGACTTCATTATTTTTGGTAATTATTCAAATTTTTCCTCATTGCATGGTGCAGCTGTTGTAAGTATCTGTTCACTGTTTTGTCTCCGGTCATCTGACAGTCCAAGTGTCGGTGAGCAAAGAGACCTTGAATTTTCTGCTAGGAATCATCCTAACATTTAGTTCCAACTCAAATACTTTACATACTCTACAAGTCACTTATTATGAAAGTGAGGCTGCTAAGTGCATTGTGGAATATTTCTATATTCAATTTTGTGAATATCAAAATATTGATATCTAGTTGTGTATCTAAGTTGTGTTCTTTTGCATAGTTTGATTAATTGCTTTGAATTGTTTAATAGTTAAAATGTGTTATTGGCAACATTTAAAAAGTGAAGGCATTGGGTGGTAATTTGAAATGGCACAACTGACTTTACATTCAACAGAGACAACTGTGCCACTCAGTTAATTTAGCTTCAAGGGAGAAAAACAGGTTTTTCCATTTTGATATAATTTTGTCATATGATTAAATATGACATGGTTCTATCAAAGTTCAAATCAGACTCAATGACTTTGGTGCAATTTGGATTTTTTCTTTCTTTTTGCAATTTATATGATGAACAGTCTAAAATGCATGTATCAAAATTCCTCTGAAAGATCAGATCAGTCACTTCCACAATGTAATCCAAACCACAGGGTGTCATCTCTGCAGTTTATGTCTAAGAAAAGAGTATGTGGATACTCTGTCGTAAGTGGTGGAGAAAGCGTGATGAATAATCTATGACGAAATCAAAGTCTTGACTTTCCTTCTGCTCATTTGCTGTGAGAACAAAATGTGCCGACTTAAAAGCTGGTGTGATTTGTACCAACACATGTGATCAAAGTTCTCGCTCTACAAATGTGATTATTTCATTTAAATTTCTCCTTCCTGAACATTCTTTCATCCAGTTCAGCCACACTGAAAGGAAAAGGGAGGTGGTGTTCAATTTAATTTCCTTAAAAACTGAAACACGCACTGAAAGCTATTATTGTTTCTGAAATATTTATGAACTTCTATATGGTGCAGACAATGATAGATTTACTTTAGCAACAAACACAACTCAGAGTATTTGCCAACCTGACTACACACATGGACTTCCTCAGCCTAACCACCAAAGCATCTTTCAAAGACGTAAATAAATAAATAAAGTCTAAAAAAAGGTTACAAATCATTATAAACTTTCAAGAATGTCAGATCTTTTCTTACCTTTGGATTCAAAATCGCCTGAATAAACAAAAAAAATAATAAAATGTCCCTTTCAGCTTATAGCTGTTCTGATGCCAAAAACCCAAAGTCCAATGAAGTTCAGTCAATAATCAATTGCAATTTACGTCTGACAAAGTCTGATTAGTTCATGTATGTGCTACCCGGGTAGTGTGTATGTGTGTGGTACATTGTTCAGATCTTATCTGTTCCAGGTATAAATCTTTACAGAGATGAGGAAGATGGAGGATTGTGTATCCCCTCCTGGACTCTCTCGCGTCGGACGGGAACCTCTGTTTACTATCAATACTGTCCAAATCGATGTGGATCCAACAGAATATAAAGTCATCAGTTATCAGTTTCTGCACAGAATTATATTTCTCCTACTCAAATACAACGTATAAACGTTGTGTATATTAAATTGAAACAACAGACCTATAAACATTAATAATCTTGCTCGTAAAAGATCGTTGTAGTTATCAATGTCGGGCTTGACTAAAGTGTCTCGCTCCCAGCATGCATAGCACACCATCTCTGAATTGTTGAAATGTTGAAATATTTGAGTAAAATTTGCAGGACTCCCCCCACCCCAGTATTTTACTTTACTTACACTGAGCTGTGCTGCAAGGACCTTTGGACCATTCTGATTGACACTGAGGTATGCTCTACCCAGTCAGTACATTGTAAATTATTTAGACTGTATATATTTAAACCTGCATGATGTGGGCATTGCCAAAAATGCTTTGATATAGCCGATGTTGCTGCCATCAGCTGCAGCTGATGGCAAAAAAACAAAAAAACACTGCACTCACCACTTTCTGTTGATTTTGTTGTATAATAATTTTTCTTTTTTAAAATGCATCCCTCTGTGTTTGAAGCTGTTTGTTTTTGTTTTTAATTTTGATTTCTTTATGGCATCTGTACCTGTTGACTGTCTTTGTTGCCTGTCTGGAAATGGACAAAATGAAATTGTTATATTTTATTGTCTTTCAGGATTTGTGTTTCATATACAGGGGTTGGACAATGAAACTGAAACACCTCTCATTTTAGTGTGGGAGGTTTCATGGCTAAATTAGGCCAGCCTGGTAGCCAATCTTCATTAATTACACATTGAACCAATAAGAGCAGACTGTGAGCGTCCATTTAGCAGGGTAAGAGCACAGTTTGGTTCAAAATATTGCAATACACACAACATTATGGGTGACATACCAGAGTTCAAAAGAGGACCAATTGTTGGTGCACGTCTTGCTGGCACATCTGTGACCAAGACAGCAAGTCTTTGTGATGAATCAAGAGCCACGGTATCCAGGGTAATGTCAGCATACCACCAAGAAGGACGAACCACATCCAACAGGATTAACGGTGGACGCAAGAGGAAGCTGTATGAAAGGGATGTTCGGGTGCTAACCCGGATTGTATCCAAAAAACATAAAACCACGGCTTCCCAAATCACGGCAGAATTAAATGTGCAGCTCAACTCTCCTGTTTCCACCAAAACTGTCCGTCGGGAGTTCCACATGGTCAATATACACGGCCGGCCTGCTATAGCCAAACCTTCGGTCACTCGTGCCAATGCCAAACGTCGGTTTCAATGGTGCAAGGAGCGCAAATCTTGGGATGTGGACAATGTGAAACATGTATTGTTCTCTGATGAGTCCGCCTTTACCGTTGTAAAGGCGGTGTGGAGAAGCCCCAAAGAAGCCTACCACCCAGACTGTTGCATGCCCAGAGTGAAGCATGGGGGTGGATCAGTGATGGTTTGGGCTGCCATATCATGGCATTCCCTTGGCCCCATACTTGTGCTAGATGGGCGCGTCACTGCCAAGGACTACAGAACCATTCTGGAGGACCATGTGCATCCAATGGTTCAAACACTGTATCCTGAAGGAGGTGCCGTGTATCAGGATGACAATGCACCAGTACACACAGCAAGACTGGTGAAAGATTGGTTTGATGAACATGAAAGTGAAGTTGAACATCTCCCATGGCCTGCACAGTCACCAGATCTCAATATTATTAAGCCACTTTGGGGTGTTTTGGAGGAGCGAATCAGGAAACATTTTCCTCCACCAGCATCACATCATGACCTGGCCACTATCCTGCAAGAAGAATGGCTTAAAATCCCTCTGACCACTGTGCAGGGCTTCTATATGTCATTCCCAAGACCAATTGACGCTGTATTGGCCGCAAAAGGAGGCCCTACACCATACTAATAAAGTATTGTGGTCCAAAATCAGGTGTCCCTGTATATATAGTTTATAGTTATACATAGTTTACCAGTTGCTTAGATCTATTGCACATACAATCAATATGATTATTATACTCATCTGCTTTCCTCGTTAAATATAACACTTTTAAAGGAGATCTACAATGAATAAGCTTTACAGTGTTGCTGTTTGTGAGATGCAACATGGGTGAATTCTGAGGTATGTAGGACAGTGTTTTAATTACATGAAAAATGGGTCATCGTGACAAAGTTATCTTTGGTAGTTGGTGATGTCTTATCAGCAAGAGTGTCTGAGGAGAAGCAAATTTAAATGTTAATAAAGTTACATTATCAGATTCGAAGAAAGGCATGAAGTGGTTGCTTATATAAACTCCCTATACCAGGCTTCAATGCTGGGACTTTATTGCCAAAGTTTCAAAGAATTTGTATCAAAGATATCTTTTACCATGATATTACAAATGCCTGCATGGGGATTTCACACCATCGCCTCCTAGCAAGAAAATTAGGGTTAGGGTTGAGCTCACACTGTTCCAGTGACTACCCGTTGTACACCGGTACTGTCTAGCCTGGGAGACATGCATCTGATGTCTTACTGCTTCTTCCTCATGAACAATCTCTGCAACAGCTAGCTTCCTTCTTACTCTAATGCACAGCCACTGGCAATATTTGGGATTGACTAACCAAATAGAGAAAACAGGCCACTTCATTATAAGTGTGCTGATTGTTTTCTTGAATCCCTCCTTCCTGGTGATGGGCACTTCATGGCATAGGGTCACATCAGCACAGGTACAAATCTAAACCGTTGACAACACAACTTCAGTTCACCAGGAAGAATGGTTTAGTCTATCCTGTCAAAGAAAAATCACTCTGATCTATTCTATCTTTCAGGCTAACAATGTACCAGCACCCAATGCTCTTGGCAGGTTAGTCAGACACCATTGATAATGTTGTTTCTGCACAAACACACACTTACTTTAATAAATGTTTATATATTAGATATAGCTCTAGCCATGAAAAAGGGGGCTAAAACTGCTTACTCTTGCCAACACTAAGTGTAATATCTCCGTGTGAGCGTGGAGACACAGAGAAACATTGGGCTTATGGAGCCGTACAAACACAATACTGTTTGTGAGTTTTTGTGTGCATGGAGCTTATTGATCATTTTTAGACATATTGCCTGTGGAAATGATAGTAGTAAAGTGCTGACTGATTCAGATTTAGGTGTCGCCCTAACACTTTTTGGTTGTCTTACACACACAAAAACACCCCTTGGGTGCATGCATAAAGAATACATAAAAGTGATTTAATGTTAAAAATTCTAGCTCTTATATATATAGAGTTTAAACTAAAATTATAGCTGACCCTCTAAAAATACACATTTTTCTGTGGGGATAGACTGAAAGTGACAATCAAGAAATTGGCTGCCCAAGAGAGTCAACATATTGCTATAATGTACAGCTAAAAAAGTCATGGCAAAAAAACATTATGGTGCTCTTGTTTTGGGTTGGCTTCTATGTGAAATTAGGTTAGGTTCTAGCACTGTTAATCCATTAAGATTTAGTTTGAAAAGTATATGCTCAATTGGAGTCTTTTGTATAATAGATACCCATTCAAGTTTTCAGGTGTGTGTGTGTGTATATGTGTGTTTGCATAACAGGAGAGAGTGCATTTCATGCTGGACTCCCCCATTACCTGAGGTCAGCACAGTTAGTGACAAAGAGAGAAAAAATGTGGGCAGGCACGTGTGTCTGTATGAGCGATAAACCACACATTGCAGGTGTGAAAAGCCATAATGATGGTGGCTAGTCTACACAAAGAGCTGAGTGCAGCAGGTTTAGGGGCTCATCGCAGCACATTTCCAACTTCTTACACGTAAAAATACACACTGTGGCATGGCAATAAACAAAAACACACTGTCTAAGAAAACAGCAACCATGAAAACTGCTGTGTCCCTTTACTGCTGAGAATGACTGATGGTGGGATTTACAACGCAGTTAGAAATCCTATAATGATAGTTTAAATACACTTAGGAGCATTTATGTTTTTTTGTGTATGGTGGGAAGGAGAACAGAGCTATTGCCATTAAAATCTAACGAGTAACTGATCTCATGTTAAGAACACAGTAATGTCATAAATACACAATTCCTACATTGTGTAATTAATAGGTAAATCAATTTTAAATGATCTATTGTAGACATGGAATGATAACATTTTTAAATATTCAAAAATGGAAACAAATAGATTGCCACTCATTTTTACTATGTTTTTTCTTTTTCATTGTTTCAATGTTATTATGAGAGTTTAGGTACCATTTTTCTACTCTGCCACATGTTTAGCCAAAAGCCAAATGGCAGCACAGAATGTAATGACAATTGACAATTAAAAACTGCTGTTGGCAATGTCTGTACAGGTTTTTAAGGAAGCAGAAGTGACCATTTTTGGAAAAAGGGCTGGAACTGAAGAGTGGTCATTGAAACTTAATTGAATATGCATCTTTAGCTTGTCTCGGAACTTGGCAGTCAAGTCATGCTACACTACTTTACTCTAGACAATGATTTACATTCATCTTCTTATACCTATATGAAATCAGGTCACAGAGAAAACCGTTTCAAGAGGAAAAGCAAGCCATTCCCTTTTTTTGAATGAAACACTTTCAGTCTCCAACTGCGAGACACTGAGATGTACCCAGGCCAGAAAGGATTTGTTATCTCTCCAGTGGGTTCTTGGTCTGCCCCATGGTCTCATCAGAGTTGGACAGGCCCAAAAAAGGCTTCAAAGGAAGGAAACTGTGAGGAAACTAGCTATCCTAATCAGATACCACCTCAGCTGTTTTGATTTTTTTAGTTGGAAGAGCATCAGCTGTACTCTAAGCGACTACTGAATAGTGAGGCCTCTCACCTTTATGGCTGAGTTTAGCCACCTTTTAAGCGGACTTATTTCAGCTTGTATACATGATACCTTTCACCAAAATAGACTAGAGCAGCATCCTCATAATTTCTGTCAAAGGTCTAATATATATTTGATTATCTTAATCCAGTTTTCAAGCCTTTATGAACAAAATCCTGACACTCACTAGAGGCAGAAACTCACTTTTTACCTAGAGGGGGTATTCCACCTCTTTCCAGTTGAACCAATTGAACTACACCAGATGAGATGCAGAGATGCAAAAGAAGTTTCCAAACCAGACACGCTTGTCTCCCCAGTTACACCTCAAGATCTTGTCAAAGAAAATCATAAACAGGATCAGTGACAAAAGACAAGAAATGTAAATGAGCTTGAATTTGTTCAGAAAATGCAGAAATAGCTTCTGCATTGGTGACATGAGATCTGTATATATAGATATATAGTATTTGGAATGCATATGTTCAAATTCCAAACACATATCTTTATTAGCACTGAAAATGAGCATTGAAAAATATATATATTAAAAAAGTGTATTGGTCATGCAGTTCCTTAGGAACCCTGTTATTCAAACAAAGCCACACAGAAGGTGTGGATTCCTATAATTTATCTGGCAGCCCATCATCCACTCCTTCATGGTCCATGACCAGTGAAACACACACTTTTCCAATTCCCAAAAGACTCCATAGGCAGAGGACAGGATAGAGAATCTGAGCATGGATGATGGCACACTATTTAGTCCACACACACAAAGACACACACTTGCTGATTATATTCCTTCTCACTTCATTTTTCGCATCTGTCCTTTACCATGCATCACTCAACTCTCCCCTCTGCCCATCTTTCACAGTCTAGTATCAGTTACTTTCTTCTACCAACACAACAATCACTGATTAGTTTCCTTGTAAAGAAACATAATGCTGTGCAAAGTACAGTTTAGAAAAACAAAAACAGTAGCTAAAATAGCATTGTACCTACTACAGAAACTGCTAATTCTAATAATCTGTTAAGGATCAGTGAGGAACTAATCTTTTTAGAGGCAGCTGGGTCTTCCCCCTCACTGTTTAATCTCATGAGTTCATTTATCTTTTCAGGAAATAGCGGTAGTAGTACTTACTATATTGAATTACCTCAAAATGAAGATTTGGTAAAAAATTACCTGTAAAGCTCTTTTTGTATGTACCAATAAAGTTTAGTAATAAAGTGAAAATCAATTGTGGAGTATTTACCAAAACGTAAAGGTCACAATGAACTCTAAAAAACAAACAAACAGAATACGCTGGTTGTCAGAGCAACTGCATTTGACTATACAACATAACTATATAACTAACTATACAACATACAGCTGTGAGTTGCTGTCATGTTCAGGCATATGCATCGGACAACCTGTTGTGCCTCTTTCTTAAATAATTGTGTGGATTAAAGGGTCAACCAATAGGAGTGGTTTGTCAGATCTTCTGTTTAGATTTAAATATATATATATAAATAAATAAAGTGAAAGACCAGTCAATTACAGTCAATGTGTAAGATTATTATTTTTCTTATTTCTATTGATAAGACCATAACCCTTACACAGACATAAAATTATTACCTCGAGGCAAAAATTAGAGGCCTGACTTTTAATTAAAAAGATACGCAGTAAAGCATGTGTCCAAGCAGCATCAACTGATAGTGAGTCATTTCAACAAATACAGAAGGAGCAATGTTTGTGCAGTTCCTTCAAGAATCATATTGAATGTAAAGATCTTCTTTTGTTCTGGTTTGCTGTCTGTATGCTTGCCCACACAGTGACCATATATTTCATGACTTTATTCCACAGCACACAGTCATGGACATAAATATACTGTTCTAAATCCTATTAGACATTACGGTGCTCATATTCCATTTTATGAGCTCCTCATCAGCAAGATTTGTTTTTGTCTTTTATTTTCCCTATCACTCTTGTGTCAGCCATTTTATGTTCCTATAATCACATTGGTAATTAATGCCGGTTATTATTAGAGATGTCTCATTTGTTGTTTTATCATCT
Source organism: Menidia beryllina (assembly GCA_013363375.1). Lineage (NCBI taxonomy): Eukaryota > Metazoa > Chordata > Actinopteri > Atheriniformes > Atherinopsidae > Menidia > Menidia beryllina. The sequence goes on from JABUIW010000078.1 coordinate 2,042,272, forward strand.
TTATAGCACCTTATATTTTCCATTTAAAAAGTATATGAAAACAAAAGGTTTTATTCTATGCCCTCTCTTGTTGGCAAAAAATAAATGGCTCAACATTTTTGAAAAAAACATTGTAAACCTAGCAGGCGTTGAGATGAAAAACACACAGTTACGACACACATGGCATACTCTCTGACACACAGGCATAGTAGTTAAGTCCAGAGCAGGAATTAGACAGACTGATTGTGTCTGACAACTAAAATTGAATTTCTCTGCGTACTCTGGCGATAACACACATGTAATAACAAATTGGTGTGGGTGCACTAAAGTGTGAAAAGGCATGCAAAGCTGAAGCTACAAACAATCACAGAATTATTTGTGGCATGTACACAAACACCTATACTATCTCAGATTTTTCTCCCTCTTGGAGTAATTCTATTTCGCAATCACACACACACACACAAATTTGCAACAATCCGTCACTCCCTACAAGTACCTGTTGTCCAATTTACTGCCAAAGCTGTCTTCAAAAGCAATAAAAATGAGAATCTCATCAACTCCAAACAAAAAAGGTTGAGAAAGGCTTTTATTATAGAGCAGAAAGTTACATGTGATTTGAATGGTGATGATGGGAAATTGGAGTTGGAATGGAAGCATGGAGTTGGATTTGTTGCTATAGAATAGGCAAGTTCTGCATGTGTTTGCATACAGTAGATGGCACTGAAAGGACAGGGAGAATTAACACATCTACGTATATCCAAAAAAATTATTTCAATAAAAGGAAAAAGCTACTAAATACTTAACAAATCACATTTAATTTAGTTTGAATAATCAAGTATTATATGACTTCTACTGTGTTTTAGTGGGCTATAACCCTCTGTGCAGCTTAATCACACTGTATCCATTTTTTTTTTTAATTGACACAATTATGTTTCTTTTTATGAGCCTTTCCAATTATCCATTCATCCATTCACGGCCCATATCAGTCATTCCTTGTAGGATGGGCTGGACAAGATCCCATTGCACTGAGGGATACACTCTGGACAGACCAGAGTATATCCATCTCACATAAAGGAACAACCACACACTCTCATTCATTCCTCGTGGAAATTTAGAGGTTCAATTAACCTAACATGCATGTTTTCAGACAGTGGGAGGAGAACAGAGTACCCAGAGGGAACCCAAGCATGTTTGAGAACATGTGAACTCCACACAGACACGCCACTGGTCCCCCCAGGAATTCAAACCAGGAACCATTTTGCTGTGAGGCAACAGTGCTCACCATCACACCACCCAGGTGGTTTTTATCAAGTTAAACAATTTTTTTTATAGATGAATTTATTTATCATTTTTAGAATATTTGGATTACTTATTTACTGACTATTTATAAACCATATCTGTAAAAGATGGACCTAAATTTCCCAGCTGCATCTGAATTCAAAGTTCTCCATTTCAGCTCTAAACAGTTTCTTCTATTTAGTAACCAGTTGTGTTAGGTCCAGACTTAAACATTACATTGTTTCTTCCTCAAGTTCGAGTTGAAAATAAACCTTAGTTGACACTGGAAAGTGGATCTTCAATGTTTTTTAGTTTTGCAAAGTAAAGGAGTCGGAGCTAGCCACTGGCAGATGACTTAATACATTGTGACAAAACCAATTTAACTCATTAAGATGCAAGGAATAATTAAAATTACCATGCCTTCTATACCTTGCAATCCCTTTAGACGTTTTTCACCAATTTTTACCCTCTGCCTGGCAACGCATTTTTTGCAGATGTTCCACTACAGATCCTACATTTTGCCACAGAATACTGCTGTTTTTATAGTAAGACTCTAAGTGCATGATATCTTAACCTTAAACACACCATTTTCCTGTTTTACTGCTAACAACACATTACTCTCATGGCTGTCACTTCATCATTGTCACTCAAGGTCAATCATAAACTATATGACCAAAAACATGTGACCTGAGTCAATGTACTGTATTCTGTGTTTCCTACAAAGCTATAGCTTTTATACTTAAGGGGCATCACTTGGGGCACATAATTAAATCCTTTAACTATTCTAATTCAAGGTGCAAAGAATCATTGTTGTGTTTGATATTTTAGCGTATAACATACCACAGTGATTTATACCACTGATTTATACCAGAGGCAATTTGATCCCCACATGGGTCAACAGTGTTTTTGCTTGAATAATATTTGATTCCCAGGGCTCTGAATGAGAAGCGAATTCATGTGGATATATATTTTAAGAACATCCTCATGTTTATTCATCAGACTCCTGTACATGTGAGCCAGGTTTCCACTAACTTTGCCTCCATGGAGCAGTGAAACAGAAAGCTGGATCTCTGAGGGCAGAGGACAGGAGGGAGAAGTTGAGTGTGAATGTTTAAATGCAACATCTACAGCAGATGAAGAAAGAAATCCACTCAACCATGTCAAACACTTACTTTCCACTTTAATCTCTCTCTCTTCCCACTATGTCTATCTGGCCTCTGTCTAGTCTTTCTCAATCTTTATTAACCCCAAATACCACGTAGATACAACTAATCTTTCTTTTGTAGCTCTAACAGAATAGTGTCAGATTGTACAGTTTGTCCACTCACTTTTTTGGAATGTCCAGGTTTAAAGATACATGAGCATTTAGTATATGGATTTTTTCCTTTAAACTTCTGTTGCAATAATCAGTGTTGGATGTGTGGATAATATAATATAAAGGAAACAAAAAAATACCTAACTCTTTTCACAAAACCTGAACATGGCTGCAATGACCAAAAACAGCAGTGGACTTCTCTTAAACGATTGTGTTCGACTGAACATCTATTTATCTATTTTCCTGTTCTCACCTAAGTTTTCCACATTCGGAACATTTTGGCTACAATCCTTTGGTACTGTATTTAACTTATGCAAGACTGATTGTTCTACAGGTAGGTTCAGACACACCCCACACACAGATGCCTCTTACCGGAGTGAAGTTCATGACTTTGAGGATCCAAATGGTCAGTGCCAGATTGACAATCATTGTGACGAGAAGCAAGAGGATAAAGAAGTATAAGCATCTCTTCCGCCAGCCGTAGATGCCCACTGCTGGATAAACCTGTGCACCACACACTGATGCTGCCCGCTGGTGGAGGGGATTGGGCTGGGCAGCAAGAATGTACTGCTCCTGTGTCATCTGAAATAGACAGAAAAAGAGCAATTCATTTACATTAACATACATATGAGATTGTCCATAATTCATATATATACCATGTGTATTGTTTATGACTTTATAATATCTGATTATATCATATGAATACATATTCTACATGAAATATTAGCTTTACTATTCATAAACTTTTCCTATGTCAGCCCATCAGTTATATAAATATGCCTAATGGAAAGTAATTCAATATTTTGCTACATTTCCCTTTTGAAGCCTGTGTTTTCTGGGAAAATAGTTATCATGCATGAGTTTTCATGTAGTTTAACCATTAAACAACTGAATGACACAAGTTCAGCATACTGGCATTCGAAACGGATGTCAATTGTGAACAATGTTTTTTCTTGTAGGTAATACATAAACATGAGATAGTGAGTTTTAGAGGTTTTGGTCTTGCTGGAGAGATGGATGAAAAAGATGAGAAGAAGAACAATATACAAAAGTAAGAGAGGGACCGAGAGCAATTGAGACTTTTGAGAGGGAGATAGCGAGGGAGAGGGAGAGGAAAAGAAAGACCAAAAGCATGATAAAAATGAGATTGAGGTGGAGCCGTTAAGTGGAAAGATAGCACAGCTTTGAGTACGGAGAGATAGGAAAGAAGGATGGAGAAAGGGAGAAAGGGCAGATAAGACAGTTGAGAAGGACAGAGTCCATTAGTTGTAGTGCAGCGGGTGGAGTCATTCGTGGCAAGAGATATGGAGACTGGCTGCAAGGCACCGCTATCTCTGTCCATCTGACTCTAACTCTGCCACTCTCTTTACGTTGCTCTGTTTACCTCCAAGTCTCTCTCCTGCCTCCCTGTTTTCTTCCTAATTCACTTCCTATCTTACTTTGTCACTTCTCTCTCTTCATCAGTCTCTGTCTTTCTCTCTATTTCTCTCTCCAACATTAGCATACACACACACGTATACACAAACTCTCACACACACACATTTTATGTCTTTATTTGCTGATATTGCATGACCTTATCACCTCACCAACAGTTGATTTTTCTTTGCGTAATGCTTTTTCTCTATATTGTGTCACATGATGATACCAGTCTGCACTGATGGGAAATGAAAATGCTGACTCTCACATAGCCTTCGGCAATCAAAGAAGGAGATGGAAATGTACACCTGGCCTGTTTTACTTTTTATAGTGTTATATTTTTATTTTATTTTTTCTTTTCAAAGAAGAGTCTGAATCAAATTTGATCCCATTAGCTCACCTTTAGTCTCCGGGAGGGTTCTCATCTCCTCTTTTTTATTTATTTTCTTTACAGAAAATATAACAGTTAGTTTGGAAAGAGCTTGCTACAATCTATGCCGCATTAGGAAAAATTCATCAATAATCACACTCCTTAAGACCAAAACATGATCAAACATCCCAAAATATTGTCACGAATGACTAATGCAGTATGATACAATTTGGATTATTCATTGGGGGAAAAAAAGAAAGAAAAAAACAGATTATAGGTAAATTCATAAAAAAAACTTTCATGGAAAAAATATTTAATTGAATTACAAATGGTCACAAACATATTGTGTTCCTTTATACATCAGGAGCCAACAACAAGTTTCACCTGAATTAAGTAGGATACTAGGCAGCTGTGCAAAGGACACAATGTGTAATAACCAGAATGATCAACGATAATCTATGCAGCAGAGCTTGGAATTGAAAATGTTTGGCTGCATTAACAAAGACACATGAATTAAATCAGTATTTCCCATATGCAGCAATTATTAAAACTTAAAAAGCAGTGCAGATGTTGAAATGTAGAGAAAGGAAATCAAACAATCTGGCTTAAATACGATATGTTCCACAATCTGTTCGTTGCATGTGCGCATGTAGAGCAAGCTTTTGATGTTTTGTTCTAGATGTAATCCAACTCATTTTCATACGAGCACAATCTGGATATGGGACACGTGCTAATCCCGAGTGGAAAGGGGGTTTAATGTTTGTCAAGTAGGCTAATGGAATAATGATGTTTCGCCTATTCACAGTGAGGCAACACTTCTCCAATAATCTCAAACCAATTTAATTGTTTTGCTTTTTAAGGGTTATCTGATCACTACAATACAAAGCTAATGAATCAATAGCAGAGCAGTAGAGTAATAGAATAGGACATTGGGTTTGGCTGCTGATCATTTTTGTGTTTGTATTCAAACTCCACACTCAGTCAATAGCAGGGTTTGTGTCACACTGTTACGTTTGCAGTGTGTATATTGGAGTTTACTGTGGTGACCCAAAAGGCTCATCACTTTCCTGCTAACATCAATATAAGGAATCAATAGGTGCACACACATTTATTTGTGGATGTGGTGTATTTAATTTTAAATGTGAGTGTTTTTCAAAGACAACAATAGGAACTGAACAAAGACCTAGCTATACCCAACTTGCCGATTTGTGTCTGGGTTTTCTTTAGATGCTTAAATTCCATCGCACAGTTCAGAGATATGTGTGTTATCTGCAGGAATAGTTGTGCTGTCTATGCCTCCTGTTAGCACTGACAGGTTACACATCTATAATGTACCTTGCCTCTCTTGAGCGTAGACCCTCCACTGACTGATAGATGTAGCATGAATAATAATCATATTGGGCTGATGTAAAATAAAAAAAAAAAACTCCATGTCTACATTTTTATTAATTTTTCAATTGAATTATTATATTTCCATCTATTAAATTTAGAAATTACATTTAAAAACTGCAGAGTTCCACAAGTTCCCACAGTCTGTCAGTCAACAGTTTCTTGACTTAATTTTTTTTGTCTCGTTTTCCTCATTTTGTTCTTAACCGATCAATTTTCTTCCCTCCCCTCATCTGTTCCACACCCATCCTTCCTCCTCCTCTCTTCCTGTGCATTTCTTAGATTGAACTGACAACAGAGTCATCAATCAATCCCATGGTGCACCACAGCCTGGAGGCCTTGCACAGCATGACGTAACTATATTAACATCACAATGCCCTGACAGCCATAAAAACAATGCTCCGTAGAACCACATCGCCATGGATACCAGCATACAAGCATTATAACAGTGATGAGTACAAAAAAAGTTCCTAATTACAAACAGAACTGAACTAGACCATATTTTGTATCATGGTAGAACATTATATTTGTGTGAGGTTGGTAAATTGAGAGAGGATTACAAGTAACACAATAGAGCTAGGATTTCCATCTTCCCATCCTTCAATTTCATATTCTATATAATTCCAGTTAGGGGTCAAAGGGCACTAGTCTATCCCAGCTGACACCGAGCATGAGAGGACACCATAGACAGATGACCAGTACAGCAAAGATTTGACAAAGACCTGCAGAAACTCGAGAGCAGCACATGGCCGCCCAAAACTTCAAAGCAGATTTGGGAACAGAAATACGACATAATTCCAATCTTATGGTTATTCAACACATAGAAAATATTTACCATAGAAAAGTTCCATTATGACAAATTGTCACAGTTAATGTAAGTGAAGTTGACATGGATATTCTGAAACCTTCAGTTATGAAACACAATCACTTTGTATTTGCCATGAAGGTCAACTTTTTAAGGATTGCGAAAAAGCATGAAGAAACAAAAAGGTACAGCATGAAGAAAATATGCAAATGAGACATATGTAAACATGAATAGATTAATATGATAACTCAAATATATAAACTGCTTTACATACAAGATAGGGGGTTCAGGCAGTTGTACATGAGAAGCTCTTCATAGGATTTTCCTGTGAAAATCCATTTCATATCATGTAAAATAGGCTCACAGCCTACTTTAGAAGCTAGAGCTTTGTTACATTACCTTCAGAAAGCAAGGTTTTGGCTTTTTCTTGTTTTGTTTTATCTGATTTAATTCAAAACAAAAAGTATATTCAATGAAATGCCCTTTTTATGTTCGCAGAGGCCAGTTTTTAAAACTAGAGTGATATCCCATTTCATCTTAAGCAACTGCTATGCAGTTTTCTTTACATTAAAGCTTCTCAGCATGTCCAGAAATTACATTTCAGAAGCAAGGAAAACAAATGCACAGTGTCAGCCTCCCTCATTATCAGATTAAAAAGCTGTTATTGCTTGGTTGTAAAATGAATAAACAATTGAAACAGATAGATACATGTGCAGCCAGACAATGAAAGAAAAAGGTTAAATGGACAGAATGGAAGATAATGAAGATAGGTCTGAGCAGATGGATTTGTCCTGGGGAAAACAGAATACTCAGGAATTTGTTTTACAGCTTAGATCCATTAGAATATCCAATTAATATTCACGTATGCCTAATTGGTGAGGCTGTTAAATATTAACTGAATATTAATTAACCACATGTAATGGTTCTCAAGGAAGAAAATTCAAAAGTTAATAATTTACTTTTATTTCTACCAAGGAATTCTGTCCTCAGGGTGACACGGTGGTGCGGCGGTTAGCACCATCCCCTCACAGCGAGAGGGTTCTGGGTTTGAGGAGTGGAGTTTGCATGGTCTCCCCGTGTCTGTGTGGGTTTTAGGGAATAAGCGGTTATGAAAATGATGGATCTGTCCTTTTTACTCTTATTTCTTTGTTGAAAAGTACCTTTTTTCAAACACATTTTGGGAAATATTGATATTAAATGGACAGTCATATCTTTCTGAATTTGAAATTCATCCATTCAGTCTGATGAATAGGGTATATATTTTTTATTTATTTTTATATTTCTCCGTGAATGCTTGGTTTCTGATACAATCACAGCGACACAAAAATACAACATATTTTTATGTATGATTGAGAACAAACTGATTTACAGGCCAAATGCTTTACTAAACTCTTGTTGTTTTCATGTTTGTACATTTGTTGAAGCCAGAGTGATAAAACACGAAGCCATCCGAGTTGGAGGTGCCCTTTGTTGGCTGTAGGTTGTTTGTTTGGACAGCCTGTCATTCCTCTATGTCACATTGGGCATTCAGGTGTTCAGTCAGTGGATGGATCGCATATACACACACGTACGTGTACATCAACATAGATGGAATCATGCTCACAGAAACATCGGAGTGAACCCAAGCACACGCAGCTGATGACAACAACAAAAAAGCCACACAAACACGTGCATGGGCAGACGATCACAGTGTCGATTCACGCCCCGCCAAACAGAATTGGAATTCAGAAACAATGCGCACTTAACCTTCCTATGGTGTTAGGGTCCCGGCGGACCCGTTTTGAGTTTTAACATGCATAAAAGCACTCCATACATTTGTTTTTTGAGTTGAAACTTTTTGACTTTGTCAGGGACTTCCATTTAAACAAAGTAAATTTTTTTTTTTTTTTTTACTAAATTATAAAGTGCTCTGGTGAAAAAAATGACTTTTGTGGTGTTCGGGTCATTTGTGACCCGGTTAAAATTTTCTATTATAAAACAATAAAAAATGCCCAAAATTAAATCATGAACACACAGTCAACCAACAGCCTCTTCCTCCAACCACTTGAGCTTCATTTAGGGGCTTTTCTCTTTGCCTTTTTGCAAGAACAAACAAAGGAAGACATGTCCAGGCTTGTCAAGCCATTTGAGTGTAGAGGTGGTGACTTGCAGAGCACACATCTCCAATTCACAGGATGCAACAATGAGGAGGAGATTAACTGTAAATGAAGCTTTGGATCACATCTTTGCTGCAAATGAGGCAGAGGACACACAGGATTTTAGCGATGGAGATGAGCAGGCCTCTGAGAACGAAGATGATGTGGAGTACCAATTGGAAGAAACAGACACAACTGATCAGTCTGAAGAGGAGGTCACTGGTGCTGAAGCTGCTCCTGCTGAATCATTCCAATCCAAAAGTGGCAACATCCGTTGGAACACAGTTCCTCCTGATGTGCATGGAAGGACAGCTGCTGCAAACATCATCAAAATGACCCCTGGGGTCACGAGGTTTGCTGTGACAAGAGTAAGTGACATCAAGACGTGCTTTGATCTTTTTTTGCCATTGTCACTAAAAAAAGTCATATTTGCTATGACAAACCTTGAGGGAAAAAAAGTCCATGGCAACACATGGAAAGACATTGATGAGACGTACCTGGATGCCTACATTGGTGTTCTCCTCCTTGCTGGAGCTTACAGATCAAGCAAAGAACACACTAAAAGTGTCACTTTGCATCTAAACACATGCATCTAAACACACACATACACACACAGGCATGTTCTTTGCACAGAGTATTGATAGAACAAGTACTTGATTTCTTTTGATGTGATTTTCTCGATTGGTTTTTGTTTATTTATTTGCAAATCTTTGTTTTATTGTAATTTATTATTATTTATGACTGTTCTGTGTTTGATATTGTTAAATATTGTTTTAAAGTTCTATAGTGTGGGAAAAAAATACTTGCTTTTGCCCTTTTCTTGAAGCAAATATATACGGGTCCAAAATGACCCGAAACACCATAGACGTTACTATATTTGATAATATTAAAATTAAAATCTTTTTTTTTGTTGAACATTTAAAAAATTTGTTTTAATATCTCTCAGTTACACTCAGGTAACAGAACAACTGATTATTTTGTTGCCTTCTACTCTTAAGGTTCATTTGACCACTTTTATGACATTGAAAACGAGGGGTATGCTGTTAAAACAAAGGCCCAGGGGGCCACAAAAAAATATTAATACCAATCTTTTCATGGATAAGGGAGCCCAACCAGCTAAACAAGAGTTAAGAAAACATTGGATGATAAAAGATTGTTTTTAGGGTATTTTATGGCTGATTTAATACACGGGTCCAAAATGACCCGCTAACACTACAGATGGCAGCAGAAAGCTAACACCAGAGGAAGGTTAAACATATGACGAAACACGGAAGCAGGGTTCAAGTGCAGCGATGTGTTTACTTTTTTGTTACCGTGATTCTGCTGCAGGTCTGTTGTAAAAAAAAACACAAAAAAAACACTCTTGCTCCCCCCTCCTACTCTCTGTGCCTTATATATAAACACAGCAAAAACAGGGGTTAGAAAAAAATGATGAGGACATTTAGATACTGTTTTTTGACACTCCATTTTGGTAGTCTTTAGCAGAAATAAAAAAACTTTTTCAATTTAGAATCCCAAATCATTTAGCCCAATAATAATTTTATCATGAATGTGCAGATGGAATGCAATGATAATATAAATATGACAATGATGACACACATTTGCAGATGGAAGCCTAATTAATTATTTGATTTTTCTAAAAGGCATAAAAGACTTTCGAAATAAGGGAGCATATTCATCCACTAATGATCTCAAAGTGATACCTTTACAGGCTATTTAAAGTAGTGGGCTCCTTTATTTGGCATATTGTGCTTCATCAGCCTGTTTTCCTGATCATTTGATTATTTAATTTTTTTTAAGCTTTCCCTGGCGCATGAGGGACTGATTTACTATCGTATCTATTTATAGATGCTCCAGAAAAGTTGTTCTCATTTGTCTCCGTCAAGATTCATCTTCAGCCACTGATGTCTTCCGTTTGTTCTGGACCCACGAGACTAATTAGTGGATGATGGAAATTGAGCGAGAAAATGAGGGAAGTAAGACAAGAATGAGGCGCAGAGGAGAAGTGGGGGGAATTAGCAAGTTAGGAAAATAGAAAAACATAAACCCCTCTCGATGTTCATCAACATCGGGGGTGAGGTTTCTCCTTTTTTGGAGCAGGTGTCATCCAATGCCATTATCCAATCACAATCGCAGATTCAAAAGATGTCTTCCTTGGTGGACATATGCAGGATGAGCAGGGACAGTTAAAATTCTAATTCAAATAGATTAGGGACCAGCAATTTGACACATCCTCACATTGAATAATAAAACCTTCCATTATAAACAGTAGAAGAAGCAATTAAAACAGCACATCAAAAGCATGTTCTAGAGTCAATTTCACATTCAGATAAGAGACAGAACGCGTCTCCCTCAAGACAGATGACATACACTCGACCCAGCCTGTCAGATTTAAATAATTCATAAGTAAAGTTCATTTTAGACAAACTGAAAGATAGTTTCTCATGTTTCATCAAGCCTTAATGGCTTTAGAGAAATAAAATCCTTCCATCTAAAATAAAGGATCATTTCAATAGAATCTTAACACACAAATACAGATGTTGCAGCATCTGCAGTCACCAATCAATCAAGGAGATCAATAAGGATTGACTTGATAGGCAGCAGCAATGAATTATTGGTCAACAATCATGATGACTCTCTCTTGTGAATTGGTGAATGGCATATACGCCCACACATTCAAGGCTCATTCATCACAAGACATGACTGGACATATTGTTGAACAGTCATTAGAATATTAATAATTTATGATCTCTTTTAATGCCTCTAGTAACTTTTCGATAACACCCTCTGTGGAAATCATTCACCTGACAGATCTACAAAGTCCAACAGCCCTTGTTTAAACCGTCATAAGAATAAAAACTACCGTACACGCCTGAAAAGCTGTTTCAGCACCATGGACAGCTCTATAGTTTCAGACAACGATGGGCAGCTCAGAAAAGTGCAGATCACTATTGCCCGATTGTGAGATGTATGCACAATATAACAATGTAACAATTTGGAAGTGTGATTTGTAAGAGATACACAATGAACTCATGTTCTGTGGATCCTCTTTCAGTCTGATAATTGCTCCTCCAGTATTAGTCATGTCTTCTTTCTTTTCCACCTTTCTTTTCATTCACTCTCTCTGGTGAGCAGACTCCTGCTGAGGCTGAAAGTGTCAATCAAAAGGCAGACACTGTTAAACATCGACAAGACCAATAACAGAGTTGAGCCTGCTTTTTGCTCCCCATGAAGACATGATAGACTGAAAGATTCATGGAAAGAGTTTGCTTGCAAGGCACTCTCTGTTTCCCCACTCGTTTGAAAATCACAACACAAGCAGATGTGAGATTGATCTGTTTTCTGGTCCCAGATCAAATGAAGCAACAAGAGAAGACTCTTTTTCACCTTAATATCCAGGGTCATTGTCCTGAAATACTTTTTAGTATAGCATTTTTTATTTTACACAGTTCTTTGACTAGTAGATGGCATCACTTTAGGATTGATTAAAAATAAGAAGATCTTTTTTTTTCATTTGTATACATAAAGTAGATTATCAAGAGAAGTATGTAATTAACTTGAATTATATTTAATAAAATTGAATTGTAGATGAACAATCCTTGAGCAGAGTTAAACATTTGAAGTGCATTATTTAAGCACAGAAACAAAGAAAAAATAAGGAGCAAATGAAGTCTCACCCCCAAGCAAAGAGAGTCCTTGTAAAAAGACATCGCAATAGTTTGGCGTGACTCTCTGTATCAGTTCTCACTGCTGCAGAGGTGAACAAGCCTCCGTCTGAAGATAGTGTTGTTTCATCTGTATGTTAAGCACAGGGTGTGCAGAGCTGTCTATTACTCTTAGCAGGTAATGCTACATTCTTCTCTTTTGATCACCAAAGGGGCTCCACAGCTGTACCCATGACGAAGTCTGCGTTTTTAAAATGATTTTGCTCATTCTCCTTGTATCACCGGTTCTCAATCATATTGGTCCCCTCATCGCAGAATATACGAATACATCTTACTGCGACCACTGAAGGACCTCAATCTCATTATCGCAGCAGCTATAACTAAATTACTTCAGTAATGTAACAGGCAACACAGGAATCTGAAGTATTGGAGTGAGATGGGGGTCGACAAGAGGACAGGGAAGCCGGGGAGCAAAGGATCACACCACTGACACTCCCTTCTCTCCATTATGTTTAAGTTAGTCTGACGGTGAAAAGAAGCATTGTGTAGTAATACAGCATGGATCTGCAGTGTTTGTGACTGGACATATGTATTGTATATACATGTGAGTGTGTGTATTCAAGGAGTTCTAAAAAGTGACATCATACCTCAGAACGGATGTATAACACAATGACGGGCAGCCAGAACTAAATTAATGTGAGTTTAAAAAGCAATGTTGGGGTGAGTGTGTGGGGTTTATAGTACAGAAACATTGCTTTGACTTGCCACTGAGTAAGGACATATCTGTCTCTCCTTCATGCTGTGTTATTTTCAAAAAAGGCTATGACAATGTGGCAGACCACCTTGTGTGTTTGTATGCATTTTTGTGTACACGAAGGGTAGTGACGCCCAGGAGAGGGTAATACAGGGAGGAATCACATGAAAGTGAGAAAGACAATTTTCAAGGGCAGTCACACCATGAGAGATGTGATGGACGCCTGCTGTAAGTGCATCATATGCCTGCATACGTGTGTGTGTGTGTGTGTGTGTGACATAGAGATAGAGAGAGAGGGTAAATCTTTCCCTATGACAGAATGAGCACAGAGACTTTATGACCCTGCTTAGTGAGCTGGCCTCTTCTATCATTTCCCTGACCTCACCCTCAGTACATATTAATACACAGACACACAACACATTTGCCTCATTCATTTTGTTTCTGCCTGCTGCCTTTTGGAGTACCTACTGTGTCCCTTTCTGTCTTTATCACCAGCTTTTATTCACTTATTGGCGTTTTATGCACCTTGAAATTAGGCATATTTAGGCACAGCTTTTTTGTTTGACATTAATGGTTGACTTTAAACAGTATTTAGTTGTTTTGGTTAAATTAGAAAATGCCTCAGTAGACAGTATTTTTTTAAAATATCTTATGACAAAATTGCTCAATCTGACCACTTAGTGGTGTTTATTAATGTTTTTTTTCTCCCAATAGTAAAAAAAAAGTCTTGAATTGAGTTTCCAAGCTGTTGCCACACAACAACATCCTGTCCTTACAGATGACAAATCCAGTTAAACCTTTTCCATTAAAGAACAGCCCATATATGCAGAAATGTATGCATTTTTATGTAGCAATAATAGGCATCAGCAGTTACTGAATATAATGTGTCCAGTTTTTTTTAGGTGTGTAGTAGATTATGTCACAGGCATTTTTCTAATATCCCACAATATTGTTGACTTATTGAAAGAAGGCAAAATATGGCTCCTTCAAACTAAATTGTAACAAAATCATATAAGAATGCAGACGAAACACATGAGACACAGTATTTACTTAAAAGCAAGGAGGAACCTCTCCCTGACCGACACTTTACCTTTTCTACAACTTCTCTGTCCAATTCTTTCTTTAACTCATTTTTTTGTCATTTCTGTTGCCATCATTCACTGTAATTTCATTTCTCTCTGACCTCTATCCTAATTGAGTTGTGTTCTGAGCCCAGTGGCTGTACTCGAAGTCTCCTTTTGTGGTTCTAACCAAAGAGTATGCGTGAATGATGTGTGTGATGTATGTCCAGCAGCCTCTCATGCCCAAGTTGCTCTATGGAGCACTCATATATCAACCTCTGGGTCTTGCACCATATAATGGAATGAAGAGTGACTTGCTGACAAAGTGGGTGTGAAGGAGAGTAAGAGAAAAGTGTCAGGAGATAAGAAAATTACAGACAGAAAGACAAACATCTGTATTGTGCGTCATAACACTACTTTGTCTCTTTCATTTCTGTATCGTTCATTCTGCCAGCGCAACAACTAAAATTCAGTCCAAAACCACCTCTGAAAGGCCTTTGCTACTCTGGCCAGGGACGTAGTCTATTTTCTTTCCTTTTGTATTCAATTTAATTTATGAAAGAAGTTAGATAACAAACTAGAATGAATATATATACGTTTTGGATCGTATTGGATTTTCAATTAAGCTTTAAAATTAATTTGCATTTTAATTTCTCACATTTTAAAAAAATACAAATGCCATTCTGGATAACTGCTGTTTTCCTTCATTTCCCTTTCTGTATGGATAAATGTACAACTTTCAAGGGTTGCAATGTTGTGAGTCAGAATGTCAGTAAGAGCTGAGTTGTGCATTTAAAAGCTGATGTAGAACTATTGCCAGATGGATGAAAATAAATTAGTAAAAAAGAGAAGTCAGGGGAGGCAAAGTGTGTATGGAATCAGATTCAAAGGCAACTCCACCAGCCATTCATCCATCAATCCATTCTCAGTAATCACTTTATCCTGACCAGTGTTGGGAGGTGAGGAACTTCAGCCAAGTGCAACTACTGCTGTGTGATCAGCTGGAATAGGTTGTTGATATAACTAAATATTTCTGAAAATGTTGAAAATCTACAAAGGAACAAATTTAGAAATAACTTAGCCAGGCTTAATGTTTGTAAAATACACTTCCACCTCACAGTCTGCATTTATTTTTAACAGCTACTCTCATGATAATACCAAGGAGTTTTTTTATTTTTTATTTTTACACATAATTTTTTCTTTTATTCCACAGTTTGACTAATGTATTCATAATTCCCTCTTAAAATGCATCATAATTATGCCCTTAATTATGCCACGTAAATTCCGGGTAGCGTTGTGTCCATCAATACATATTTCGGAACTGTGCTTCAGCTCACTTTAAGTTCAGACAACCGTGAGCAAGTTTGTCAAAAACTTCCTGGTCTCATAAATCACATTTCCAGAGGCTGAGAAACAAAACTTTAATTGTCATTAATCATTTAAACATACAGGAATCTTTCTAAATTCAAATATATACTAACTCAGGTGGGACAGTGAAGATAATTAGATTTCTAAAAGCATACTCAAAAAGCACTTCATACTGGTAGGCAAACTGAATCGAATTGTCACGTGTGAACACGGTTTTTTGCTTTTAACAATGAAATTATTGAGTGTTACACATAATATCCAGTAAGTGCATGGCTAATGAGGTACAAATATAATAAGTACAAATCTAATGAGGACTTGTGGATGGGTGAAAGAGAGAGATAAAAGAAAATGATTTATCACTGATGCCAATCACCCCTCACTCAAACATACACAGATGAGATTAGCTGTGGAGATGAGGGAAAACACTTAAAGTGGAACAGGCAATCCCACACAAGCGTTGACCGTGTGCGTGGCTGATCTGTAATGTGTGAATTTAAATATGACAAGGTTCGAATTTATCGCAACAAGATCCAGCAAAAACAAAGCCCATAGTTTAGCAATGATTAAGCAATAATATTAAGAGAAAAGTCTGCAACAGTGAAGGAAAGAGACAGGGTGAAAGTTAGAACTTATTTTAATGTGTAAATGTTAGGTGGCATGGTAATGTGTTTATAAAGCCAGGTGATAGAAATGTAGAAAATGTTTGCTGTACGGCTATATACCACACCATCCAGTTTGATAAAGCAAATAAATAAGGCTGACAAAGGGTCGATCCAGCATTGCAGGATGAAAGACAAAAACAAAGTCTAATGTTACCCCAGAACAGTCCGAGCAGAAATTGTCAGTGTGTGGCTTTGTGCGTTTGTGTGACCATGTCAGCTATGTGATCTAAGGTTTTCTGTGTCACTACTCTGCCTTCCCTCTGATAGCAACCCATTCATCATCTGGGCATCTGGTTCCCTGGCAAAAAAACACACAGACTAACACTCACAAAACTTAAACTATATATAAAATATGTTCTATTTTTGCCTTACTATTATCTTGGTGCCATTTATTTCTGCTTGAAAAATTTTGTTTATCATTTGTTGTTTTTCTTTTTTTCCTCAATTTTCTTGCATCTAAATTTACTTTATTTGTTTTCTCTTGTTTTATCCCTTCAATTAATTCAAAAGCCTTCCATTTCATCGTCTTTGCTTATTTCGCTCCTTATCCTCATCAATGGAAAGAGCATAATGTGTAATACCACACAAATGATTCACACATTCAGAGGTACACGCATTTAAAAAAATTCTGGAAGGAAAACTGAGATTGTACAAAGAGCAAAAGCAAAAATAAATGTGTCACCATCAGCAAAGTAATAGCAGGATAAGAGTACGGGTAAATAACACTTCAAAACAAAAACCTTGTCTTTGATCATAAAATTATCTATTTTGTGTCATGGCAATTTCTAAAATCAGTACACATATACTTGTCTTATTTCAAGAATGTTGCCTCTACCTCTCCTTGTGTTCAAGGCAGTACACACATTTTCTTAATCTATTTTGCAAAAAAATAAAAATGCCTGACCCGATTTAGCAACCACAAACGATATCTCTTAATTATTACTTACATTTGCTCATAATGTAAACATGTTGATGATATAAAAAGATATAAGCATTTGTCTTTGTAAGAGAAAGCAGGAGTTTTTCATTTCTAATTGTCTAATATAAATTAAATGCAAATGAGGCGGCATGGATGCAGTATTTTAATGAAAATGAATTTTATCTGCAGTAAGAAATCAACTTTCATTAAGGTATACAGGATTATAGATTTTGGTGGCATATGGTTAGTTACACTATCACACAGACATACCTGCAAAGTAAGAGAATGCTGCACATAAAACGTCCCAAAAAGAAAAAAAAAATCAGCAAGTATTTCCCATACCAATGCAATATATGAGGGGGAATGGCAATGTTATTTGTAAGATGATAATTTATTTTAAGCTTTTCATATCCCCCCCCCCCCTTTGGCACTTTTCTATGATGTGCATCTTTCTATTTGTTTTAGCAAAACTGAATAAGAACATAAGCAACTTGCAGAGAGGGGTTAGAGTTCCTCTGGTCCTTTTGAGGATGGCGTTCTGTGAAACTAAACCAGATAATTTGATCCTTGGACTTTGTTGAGGACAGTTGAAAGATGCTACTAGTTCTATTACATCTACTAAAATTGCTTTCAATTTGCACAAATTGCACAAATGTATATGAATGCCTGCAAGTCACTGCAGTAAAACACATAGCTATCTCCCCGATCTGTTATTCAGCTGATATAAAACAGACGTGGATATTGCGTGTGCCATAATCCATTAAAGAAAGCACAAACACCCACAGTCACAAGTCATTCACTGCTGTGAATACACTAAGTGAAGTCAAAAGAAGCTATCTTCTTTGACTTTATTGGTTAAACCTGAAAAAAGATATCTGTGAAAAGAAGAGCTGGTGTTAAATTCAGAGCACCTACAGTACAGCCAGCATGATATCCATTCATACGTTGGATCTTGTGACCACAAAATGTTTTTTAGGGCGCATTACAATTAGCAGGTGAGAATGAGTATAATCATCCTGTGGTTAGGTAAGTTTGTGGCATATGCGACCGTAAACACCTCTCATCAACTACTTAAGAACTAACAAAGTCTTTTGGAGGGACAGTGAAACATCTTCAATCATCAAAACAAAAGAAAAAGATCCCTAATTACAGCTCTTAAGATAGTTGAAGTTACCAAAAACAGCTGTGCTATTTTTATTCTCATTCATGCAAAAAGTATTTAAAGAGTTCAAACATTCCTGTTTGACTGACAGTATTTTTTTAAAGTCTTCCCTGTTGGCTGACACATTAAAAGCAAGGGATCAGACATTGTAAAGTTCAGTTAAATTATATTCTGTTTTATGTATACAGCACCAAATCACAGCTAATGTAATATGATGGCACTCAAAGACACAGATAAAATCTAAAAGCACCACATCATTTTACATTTAATTGAATGACAACATCGTGACACCTGCGTGGTTTTAAGCGCCTCACTGCTAAAGAAATTTTCACTCCTGGCCTAAATCGCATAAGGTCAAAACAAGAGATGTTTCCATGGGATCTCAAGTGTCCAATTGGGTTTGGGTCAGGGTGTTTTACAGTTGATCGGTATTAGGGTCAGCGAGTCCATCTCACATCTCCTGATCTCTGTGTGACACCAGCCAAGACAGCTGTGCTCGATTCTGGGTAATTAGCACAAGGCTCATTAGCGTAGCACTGCTTACAAACTATTTCAACAGGCTATTTTTTAACCAGCGCGTTAACCGCTATGGTTTGTGTGACTTCTGGTAGACGGAACACATTTATTATTGAAATCGTCAGTCTAAAAGGACAGGGTCATTTTCATCAAGGGCATTTTGGCATTTTGACACTCATACTTCTTTTTATTTTTCAAATATCAGTGCACAAACTTTCTGATTTAACTGATAAATGTAAGAAAAAAGGGTGTTGTCTATATGGGCATAATCATCAACTGACTTTTAATAATAAGGGATTATGAGTTGTCTGTATTTTCATACCATCTACTGAGTACTGGAATGTTGAGTTCATTCTGTAGAGTATTTGTACATGCAAATATTAAACATTGCAATCATCAGTTAACTGCCAACAAAATATTTACAGCTGAAGATAAAAGTCTTGTATCTATATTTTTTGTACACTGAAAGAAAAGGTTTGATTATCCCCCAAATGCATAACCCTGGCCCCATGAGAAAAGTGCTGCTTCAGTGCAAAACACAAAGTGAAATTTAAATAAAACGAGCAGTCATTTTACTCTGCAGAGAATACAAAGAAAAACAGGGTTGTGTTGGTATCATTATAAACCAGATATTGCTAGGAAATTCCTGACAAACAGTAAAAAAAAAAAGCTTTAATTACTTACAAAAGGCCTACTTTGACGATGTCCAGTCCCACTGCCCCACTGCCCTGCTCCAGATAAACATAATTAATGAGCCCTGACATGGAGCCATTGTTTTGATGTTGAAAAAGTGCTGAAGAAGTGCTTAAAGCATCCTCTTTGTCTAAACATGTCATAATTAAATATATACATACATATATATATGTATATATATATAAACATATATGTCCGGACCGGACTATTTCTTGCAGCGTAGAATGACAGCTAGCGCTTGGAAGAACGTGAGAATCCATGATGTGGGCAGGGGGCACAGCATCAAACCAGAGATAAATAGTGGAAGACTCATAGACATGTAAACACACGGTAGTCCAATGTTAAACTCATTTAAATAACACTACATCATCAAACAACTGAGAAGAATCAGAAGCTTTGCATATCACACAGGCCTCACAGATGTAAGAAGCTAAATAAAAAGACCAGTTTCTTGCAAATCTCTCCTAAATCACACACCTTTCATTGTGTGTGGCAGAGGAAGGCCATAATAAAATAAATAACCTCAATCCAAAGTTAAGGTAGGCTTGCAAGGTCCATCGGCTCCTTTTTGCTCTCTAATTTGTGTATAGTTTCATAGGAATTTCTGAATCCTTTCAACCAAAGCGGTTTCATTGAGCCCGTTTTAAGTGTAAGGCGGGCAGGTAACCTTGTATTTTAAAGCCTCAGTGTTTCAATTGTCCTCTTTATAATTGTATACATTTTTTAAACCTCAATGCAATCCTGCAAGTTTTATTTAAGGGTACGGTCGTAGGACATATATGACTTATTAAAGATGGTACGATCAAACAATGTACAATGTGATGTGATTTACTTTCTATAAATAATAAAAGTTCTGAAACAGAAAGATCTCAACGTTGACCAAGATAACTTATAGTCCTCTTTTTAATAGTGTAATCCTGGTAGTATTTTGTTAGCATATGTGACATCTATGAACCAATGTTCTTTCAAAGACAGTTTTATAACTGATTTGTCCTTGCCGCAAGAGCATTGAGATTTCCCTGCTATTGAAATATGTGACAAAATGGAGATGTGATCTTCAGTTCATTTACATCCTCCCTGCATTCAGCCATCCCTCCACTCTCTTTGCCTTTCACGCTCGTACTGCAAAAAACAAAAATAGACCGATTTTGGCAGTCAGGAGAGAAGGTAGGACTGCAGGGGTTGCAGCTGGTACCCTGGATGAGGACCTGGCACAAGACAAAAAAGAAGCAGAGAAAAGACATTGAGCGAGAA
>JABUIW010000079.1:0-21763 GCA_013363375.1 Menidia beryllina
AAAAAGGATAGATACAAAAATGTTGTATCCGGATACGACTGACTTGTCTCCGGTTTATTTATGTATTTATTTACGTTGTTTATGATCATTAACAAGACGTTAGCCTTGAACTGCTAGCAGCGGCCAATAGCTAATAATAACATGCTAAAATTAATCATGGGTCAATACTCATTAAAACCTTAAAGTAATCAAAAAGTAATCAAAAGTAATTAGTTACATTACTTTTTAAAAGTAATCGAAAAAGTTACACTACAATTACATTTTAAACAAGGTAACTTGTAACTGTAACGGATTACATTTTTAAAGTAACTTACCCAACACTGATAATAATAATAATAAAAACAAAGTTAGGAAAAAATAATGCCGCATTACCTCTCCAGGGCTTCGTATAAAATAAGTTTACAATTAGAATCAATAACTATAATTGTAATACAATCATCTTTGCTTTGCATAAGCAAATAGGTTGAAACCGAACAATTAAACGTATGTCTTAAATGTATTTCCATAACTCCTTCAATGACTTTGCAGCATTGTTTCATGTCGTGCCAAGGCTTGTTGCAGGGTGGTTAGTGCATGGCCATGGGTGTCCATGGTAGCCCCGAAGCTGTTGAGGGTAGCCATTAACTTTTTAAAGTCCGACAATTAACCAGGTGGAGAACTTTATGCTGGGTCAGTCATGACTGAGTCTCGGGGATTGAACTCGGGTTGTCTGCTTGGCAGGTTGGAGTGAAATAGCCATAGCACCTTTCAGTTCCACATCACTTCAGATATTTGATTTCTTTATTTTTGTTATTTGCATACGTTGATGTTTAAATAGCAGTCAAAAATGCTTGTAGGAAATGGGAAATTGAGAAAAAAAATTCTTTGTTTCTTTGAGTTCTTTGTTTTGTCACTGTAAGATATAATCAATAAAATTCTGCAACTCCCTAGCCTCTGTTTCTTCACAAGAAGCCCCATGGAGGAAGAGACCAGCAATCTGGCTCCAGATGACCAGAGACAGTGGACCTTAGAGAGAACTATTTAAGACTGATGACCACCGTTCACAGCTGACTGCTTTTTTTTTGTCAAAAAAGTAAGGTAATATTTTCTTCATCTTAGATGGTACAGTGTGGTATAATAATTCAATAATAAAATATAATTCACAGTCAGAAATAAAATACTGTAATACCAAAATTGTTAGGAGGTAAACCTTCAACAAAAACTAAAACCATGTTCCAGCTCATTTGTCCATTTTCCCTCTATTTTTGTCTGTTTATGTGTTATTTTCCTGTGCCTAATATACAATTGCCTATATGTATGTGCGTTATCCTTCAGTAAATAACCAAATGTAGTTAACAACTCGTGTTTTTGGATGTTTCTTCAGGTGGGAATTCTGACTTCTAAGTAGCACGCATGAAAGACATAATATTAATAAGAATTTTCATCTTTATAGAAGGTGGTTCTCCCTTATGTCAAGGTTTGTCTAATATAAAATGTAAATTCCCTACCCAGTAATTTATGTGTGGTCTGAAATAACTGTGTCTCCCTCTCCGAATTTGTTTCAGATAAATGGCAATCCTGAGCTTACTCTTGAAACAGGCACCACACTGTCCTTGTAGACTGGATAGAAGTTCGATAAAACACAAGACAAACGTAATTTAAAAATAGCTCCATTTCTCTAGTGGAAGCTTTTGAGTCTCTGGCCTCAACGCGCACCATTAGAATTTTTGTGGTTTCCCAGGACCATGCTGTCATATCTTTTGTTGATCAAAGGCTGCTGACCAGTGAGTCGTGGTTGGAGGTGTGAAGCAGTTGATCAACTGGTTTAAAGTCATTGACCTGGGCAGATAAAGCAGATATAGCCTGATGTGTCCAGGTTTTAAGTACTTTTTTTTGCTGTTTGCTCAGTAATCACTACCAGTGTCCTTGGGTAATAGTGGAAAAATGTGAACGAAAACAAACCATTAAGTCCGGAAGCTCTTCAAATCCTGTTTAGTGTCCAGGGAGTGTTTACAAAAGGAATGTCATTTTCATGTCCCAGTCTACCACAACAGACTGCTTGAGATGGGTGAAAAGGTTAATCTGCTTTATCTTGATAGTTTTTTTTTTTTTTAACTATCTCACATACTTCAAGGTTATGGCAATTGTAAAACTTAGTATACGTACACTTTAAAATCACTTGTAAACTGTGGGTGGATAAATCACTTGTTTCACATATGAACTATTCTAAAAAATTAAGCAAGCAAGCTAGAAAAGTGATCAAGACCATTATTTGCTTTAACCTAATGATATGAAGTGTGAATAATGAAAAAAATAGTTAGTAAAAATACAGACTTTTACTACTTGACACAGCCTATCGGAAGAGCTATAGAACAATCAACATGCACTGTACACAACTGTATAAAAATGACTTCTTCATAATCCATTTCAAGGTCAGATAAAATTCCTTATTTTTTAAATCAGTCAAATGCTTGGACTAGACATAAAAACTGATGTAGAAAATTGCCAAATGATGAAATGTTTAGAATTCCTATTTTAAGAATGAATGCATCATCTTAGAACACAATTCCAACAAAACAAACATGGCCAATTGATGGTAAGTTTCTGTATACTTGATGGGCATTAAAGATTATTCACGATTTCACAGATTTGTCTTGGCCCCATGTGTGTGGTTAAGACAGTCGCCTCACAGAACGAGGGTTCCGGGTTCGAGTCCCCAGGGGACCAGGACCTTTATGTGTGTCTGTGTGGATTCTCTCCGGGTACTCTGGCTTCCTCCCACTGTCCAAAAACATTCATGTTAGGTCAGTTTGACATTCCAAATTGCCCTGTGAGTGACTGTCAGTGTGAGTGGTTGTTTGTATCTGTGTGACCTTGCGATGGACTAGCGATCTGTCCCGGGCAGTGTTGGGTAAGTTACTTTAAAAATGTAATCCATTACAGTTACAAGTTACCTTGTTTAAAATGTAATTGTAGTGTAACTTTTTCGATTACTTTTAAAAAGTAATGTAACTAATTACTTTTGATTACTTTTTTTTATTACTTTAAGGTTTTAATGAGTATTGACACATGATTAATTTTAGCATGTTATTGTTAGCTATTGGCCGCAGCTAGCAGTTCAAGGCTAACGTCTTGTCAATGATCATAAACAACGTAAATAAATACATAAATAAATCGGAGACAAGGGGCGCAGCGACGGCAGGTCAGTCGTATCCGGATACAACATTTTAGTA
This sequence comes from Menidia beryllina, assembly GCA_013363375.1. Taxonomy (NCBI): domain Eukaryota; kingdom Metazoa; phylum Chordata; class Actinopteri; order Atheriniformes; family Atherinopsidae; genus Menidia; species Menidia beryllina. The sequence goes on from JABUIW010000079.1 coordinate 3,213, forward strand.
TCAATACTTTTTTAAGTATCGATACTTTTGACAACCCTAGTCTGAAATGTAGGACATGTCCGGGAAAAAGAGGACGTCTGGTCACCCTACAGTTGGGTAGGCTAGGTAGGCTAGGCTAGGCTAGGTCATAGACATCGATAAACGTTTGTCATGCATCAACACCAAACAGTCAAATATTAGTAAATCAATACGCTTCGTCTATCAGTGAGTTGCATATTTCGCAAAGGTTTTTCTTTATATTTTTAAAAAAATGTAACTTAATTTGTAATTCTTAATTTTACATATTACATATTTTTTCATTGTAACTGTAACGAATTACAGTTACTCTTTTTTTGTAATTAAATTACGTAACGTCGTTACATGTAATCCGTTACTCCCCAACACTGGTCCCGGGCATACCCTACCTCTTGCCCGTTGACAGCTTGGCGACCCTGTTTGAAAGAAGTGGTATAGAAAATGGATGTATGTCTAGGCCCCCATGTGATGTGTTTTATTCATGATATGGCTACAGGGATAAACACATATAAAAGCAATATCAAATTACAACTCCAACAAGAGCAAAGACACTGAATGGCAGAGATAACTTCAGATTGTAGCTCAGTCTTAATTATACGGATGTTAGTATTGTTTGATGAATGCCTAATAAGTTTTTATTGTTTTAATAGGAAATGTTGTCAGTTTATTGTACTAATTGTACTGCTGTTCATTACTTTACGCTATTAGAGATAAAGTTTGATTAATTATTCACTTCATACTGCTCATATAGACTGTTCAAGACTAGAATCGATTCACCACAAAATTACCAACATATCCAGCTGCAAAGATTTGTGAACTTTACACAATCTAGAGGCAACAGTTCTTTATATGACTTTTTTCCCAAAAAATATATTTATGATTTCAACAACAGGAGATATGCAGGAATCACGCAAGGTCCAAATGAATTATCCCTAAGTCATTTATAAACCAGTAAAAAACACCATAAGCATAAAATGTCAAAAGATAAAAAATAATCAAGCTGAACTTCTACATTTAATAGTCTATTGTTGCTGTTTTTGAGTAAACAACACAGTTTTGAATTGTTAAGGGTCCATGTAGCATGTTTATGATGGTAAGTCTAAGTATAAATCCTATACTCTGACAGAAAACTACATCAATCAAGAACAGTTGCTTATAGTTTATGCTTTACTGTAATGCTCTTCACCTGAATATTAACTGAGCCCTAAATAAACAAATATTATCATCAGTGCCCTGTCAAAACAACAACTGAATATACTCCAAAGCAGCTCAATGGCTGAACACAACGTAATATCAGTTTGGTATTTCTGACCTGTATCCAGTGCCATTATTTTTACATTTTTAGAGAAGACGAGATTAAATCAGAGATGTTTATGTCATTTTTTTATGATATTCTGAGATCCAGATTTGTTTTTATTAATTAGTGTCATAAGCTGATTTTTCTGTTATGTGAAAAACACTAAAAAGAAAGAACGAACTTAATTCAACCTTGATAAACAACCCCATAAATGACCTTCATCTGACAAAGTTTTATTATAATTTTGGAAAGCAGTGGCTATAGGACAGAGACTAGACACTAGGCAAGTTTGTGTTTACATAACCGTCTTGCTGTAATGGTGCTCTCATGTTACTTTAATGCAAAAAACAGATGGAGTTTCAAAGAGCGGCTTGTCTGGGTTCTGCTTAACCCTTTACAGTCAGGCCACGCTGCAGATCGTCATTGGAGCAGGAAATTAAACATTTTTAAAGTTTAATGTCTACATTAAGTACAACAAATGTATAAACAAATACTTTTTAAGGCCTTTGCTGTTTATTTTTCCTACAACAGCAAATTACAGAAGCAGTATTGAAAATAAGTCTTATTTTCTTGTTCTAGTAAAAAAGAAAAAAAAAAAGGAGGAGGAAAAAGAAAAAATCGGCACAAAATCCAAAAGACAGTACAAACTGAAGCACTAATACGAGATGTACATCTAAGGAGGGTGACATTTATGTTGAAAAAGCTTATTGTTCTTTTTCAACAATGAAAACATCTCAATTTTTTTACATTTCAAATCTTCTGAAACTATGTATAAAAAGGAAAGCAACATGTTTTTTTCATTTTGACTTCTTTTTTGTTTAAATGAATGTTACAAACACACCAACTTTTTAAATCTATTTTCAGTGCAACATTGTTTCTTCTGAGTCCACACTACACTATCCTTTTTCTCTAGTTGATGTAGCTACACTCTGAGGAGAGTGGGTCATGGAATCTGAAATGAACAAGGTAAGAAAGTGCTCACCACAACACAACATACAAAGTACACAGATTTAAAAAATACCCAGCATCATCCTTTTCAGTACCAAGAGTTTGATTGTTTGATTGTGGTGTGGAAAACCACTGAGTTCCAGGACCCACAGGCCCTTTGTCCTTATATATTTGTCCTTATGTTCTTTAAAAGTAGCTCTGTTGGATTCTTTTTCCCTTTGAGTGTTTAGTGTTGGGATTATCTCATTTTTCCATCTGCAAACAAGATTCTCAACAAAATCTTGAAGAGTTCACATCACAGCGAAATTTGCATTTCTCCTTTTCCTTTTTTACTTGAAAGGACAGTACAATAATCCATTACACTTGGCTCTTCTCAACAAGTGTCCTGTGACTCCTGACTCTGACAGAGCTTGTTTTTTTTTTTTTGTGAGAGATAAGCTTCAATAAAACAATGGCCCATTGATGAACTGTGGTCTTGTAGAATTCTGTGTATTGGTGAGAGCCCCAACAAAGAAGGGGCAACCATCCTTTGGTAAAGCCACTGAGGGAGGCCAGGTGATCTGATTCAGGTGATTCCAACTCGATCCCTTGCTGTACCAGTGTCCCATCCCAATGACATCAGCTCTGACATCACAAGATTATGGCTGCTACATGTAAAACGCGTAAAACTCTTTGAGGCCCACAGATATAGACCTTACGCTACACTATGGCACGTGGACAGTATAAACTGGGTTTATCATGAGACACATGCACCTGGCTAAATATTGATAGCACCAATCTCCGGTAATGAATCAATCCCTCTGAACAAATTTATCTCACAAGGGAGTAATAAAAACAAAGTGCATTCAAGCTGCATTTTCCGGATAGCACTTCTTCAGTTAACAATCCACAGTGATGTTAGAGGTAAAAAGCTCCTAGGTAAAGCAAAGCAGTGATGATTGATGTTTTTTTTCTTTTGGTATCCTTAATAGATATTATATATATTTAATTGAATATGACCAATTTGACCAAGCCCACAAAAGAGATATGATGAAGTGCTTTGAACTATGATGACGCTTCAAAAGTACTTGTGTGGAATTCCTCTCCTCAGCCTATTTTAATGTGTACATGCAATACCTTTTATATTGTTCATCCTTTGGTGGTTTTTGTTTTAGATGGTGTTTCAGTGATAGATGGCTTGAATGCACATTGAAATCGCTGAAACATCAGCAGCATAGAGTTTTGCTTGTCTGAACAACAAACCAAAATCATAACTGCGCCTTCCATAAAACAGTCAAAACATTGTATTTACACACAAATCCATGAAAAAAGGGATACTGCAGCTTTTTTTCATTTTTACTTTCTTAAAAAGGGCAATAAAATATATTAAAACGTATTTACATTATGTGGTTTTTGGACAGAAAACGAAAACAGACAATAAAAAAAAAAAAACATTGTGATGAACTACGATCCTGTTTTGCAGATTATGAATCCCTGTATCCTGTCATCAAAACTTAGATGACAACCAATAGTGATATAAAACAAAACAAATAAAAACACCCACAGAGGAGGCAAACCAAAAGGTGCTAAAGGCACTGTCAGAACCATACATTGCAGACACATTGGGACCCTCACTTTATAGTGATAAAGGTCAAAGGGAAATAGGGACATGTTTCAAGACTCTGTATGCCATATCATGTGTCAATTCTACAGTTGCTGGATATGGTTCATTAAGAATTTTAATACATCTCTTTTAAAAACTTGAATAGAAACAAAAACCTTTATGGACTGATTCTAAACCCCCCACCCCCCAAAAAAGATAAATACTTTTAGCATCATTAATAAATTGGTCTCAACACCAGCATCCGATTGTAAAAATGAATGAAAATCATAATACAAAATTAAAATAGAATCTAAATCATCTGTACATTTTTTTTCATGTAATTTATTTGTACACAGTGTCCCCTACTGGTAGTTTCTTTTTACTGCAGCTCCTGAGAAAAGTGTGGATCAGTCCAAACCTCCCACTGGTTCCTGAACCTGTCCCTCATCCAGTAAGTTGAGGGTGTCGGCAGTCCTGTTGAGCCTACTCACAGAAATATGAGAGGATATGCCTGGAGACAGTCTTGTGCAAGATCCACCTATCATACAGCCACATCAATGTCAGCAGTCACTTCTCATGCCTCTGAGTATGAGCTCTGAACATTAAGTTTGTCTTTTTTTAGCTTAACACCATCCACCAGTTCAAAGTTATAGTTTTCCAAAGCAGATAAGTTCCTCTCTGACATGGCTCCATGCGAGCAGGCGCAATACAAAACAACACCACAGATGGCCCCAAGGAAAACCCCCAGGGCGGACATGGCAATGATAGTAATGAGGATGGGGTCAAGAGTCTTTAACATATTCCCTGCTCCGCTGATCTGGTCAGTTTCAACAAAGTCGGGATATTCTGTGATTTCCTCGACTGGAGTGGGAGAAGCGGAAACAGAGACAGAGATTAAGATTGCTGCTATATCTAACGCAAATGTTTCAGGAAAACACTTAATGTGACATTAAAACTTCAAAATAAACGACTTACGGATTTCATTGAAATTGTCTTCAGGTAGCATCGGTTCAGTGGGCACATCAGGATCTTAAAACAGAAAACTTAATCAAACAGACTGCCCCAAGAAAATCATCCAAAAGAAGATCAATATCATCCCATTTCAAATCAGTAATTGATCAGAGGTACTGCAACTGTGACCTCTAAAAGCCGTACCTTTGCAGTCTTGCGCACTGAGTCCATTGAGAATCTTAATGTCATCCACAGCAATGTCTCCCCAACTCTTTCTCTCCACAATGCCTTCAATCACCACCTTAAAAAGAACAGACGTTTTTGAGCAACATTTAAGGACTTCATTCAAGATCCCCAAATGTAATGCTTTAGAAAATAAGATAGAGATGGACGAGTGGGTAATACAGTACATGAGAATCTACCTGATATGGTTCGTTTGTACGTGGCACAGGAACACGACCTTCCCTCCAGCGGTTGCCTTGGTGACCACTAACCATCCACAGTAGGATGTCAGCAGGTCCATCGACTGTCTGTTTCCGCTGTTTGATATGTAGTGTTCCAATATGCGACCCAAACATATGGTACCAAAAGGACACACAAAGGTCAGAGTCTGGGGAACTGACCATAGGGCTAACCAGTCGAGCCACCTCAGTTTCTTGATGACTAGTTGCTAATGTGTAGATGAAATTTCCAGAACCACCTGTTGAATAAATAAACAAGAGAGTTTACACAGCCAAAATGCAATTTTAAGAATCAGGTTACACAGTACAATCTGTATATCTGAGAATGGTGCACACCTGTGTGGTCCATATTGGGTCCAGTGTTGAGAGTCGGGGTGCCACTGGACTGGATTTGCCACCTGGAGCCAGTGTCCTCTGATGTCCAGCTGCAGAAGGATGGATCGCTGGCCAGGCCAAAGTCACAGGCAAACCACAGAAAGGCTGTAAATGTGAGATGAATCAGACTTTTGTAACTGTAGATCACATTTATTACAAAAAGAGAAAAGTTAATACGTGTCCAAATAATGATCCAAGGACCTATGATGTGAATGTGTGTGTGATTTTCTTTCTCTTTGTGGCTCTGGACTGTGTGTTGGACTGACAACCTGTTCAGGGTATACCCCGCCTCTCGTCCATTGTCAGCTAGGATAGACTCCAAACCCCCTTTGACCCCGTTGGGAATAAGCGGTATAGAAAATGGATGGATGAAATAACTGCAGCGTCATGCTTTTTACTCTGATCAGACACAAGCACTAGAGGGCACCAAAGTCTCGTGGAATAAAAGCTTCAAGTTCTATTTTTTTGAGGTAGAAAGCAGTGAACTCAAGATTGGTCATTTGCTTGAAATATATGATTATGACATGTTATAGAATGAAGACTGTTGGCTTTACAAAATTATCTCTTTCAACCAATGTAACAGGGTGTATAAGAGAGTTACATAAAGGCATACATAACAACAGGCAAAGGGCAGTGACGGGATGACAAGACAGGATATGGACATGATGTCCAGTTGAGACAGAGACATTCATACCATCCCTCTGAGAGATAAGGATTTTAATGAGTGCAGGGAATTGAGATTTGAAGACAGCTATGTTAACAGTGTTGGGGCCCCTTTCCAACAATGCAATCCTCAATAGACACGTGCCGTGCTGAAAATGTCCCCATGGAGGCAAGAAAATCTGTGGAAGTATTGGAGTTTTCATACTGGATAAAGAAAGACTTCCAACAAACACATGAGAGAGATATGTTTTGGATGTTACCCATGGTTTTTGCACTCCAGCATGATCTGTCTTCAGAGATACAATAAGGCTTTCTTCCAAAAAAGCTATATGTATGAGCCAGAATTCAATTTAATAATAGCAAGGTTTTAACTAGTTTCTACAGGCAACGGCTCTATTTTCCCATCAAGTACTAAGAATGGAAATCCAATATGGAAACATATTTCAGAGTACTTTTCACATCAAGATCTCTCAACCAATTAAAATCCATCCATCCATTATCAATACCGCTTATTCCCTGATGGGGTCGCGGGGTTAACTGGGGCCTATCTCAGTGGTCAACGGGCGAGAGGCAGGGTACACCCTGGACAGTCCGCCAGTCCATCGCAGGGCCACACACGAGACATACAAGGACAAACAACCACTCACACTCACATTCACTCCTAAGGGCAATTTCCCCAATCTCCAATCAACTTAACATGCAGGTTTTTGGACTGTGGGAGGAAGCCGGAGAACCCGGAGAGAACCCACGCAGACACAGGGAGAACATGCAAACTCCACCCAGGAAGGTCCTGGTTCCCCCGGGACTTGAACCCAGAACCTTCTTGGTGGGATGCGACGGTGCTAACCACCACACCACCGTGCCACCACCAATAAAAATGGCATTGTTTTTTCTGTCATGTTTCCAAAATTGACAGTCTTTCACTGAGGCCACCAACAATGGGAGCAAAAGGTGAACAACTCTATAACTCACTTGACCAAAATAAAAAAGACTTTCCTCTTGAATGTCTGTATAACATACTTGGAGATCGGGGTGCATACACAAGCACAGATTCTGACACATGCATTAGTTATTAATGCACAAGGTTTGAATCTCTTGAAGTAAAATGTCTACTTATCCAGAGAGGCTTGGTCACTAACATGCATACACCTCACAACTCATAATGCATTATCATAGCTAGTAGAGAAGCAGATTGCTGACAGACCAAAGAATCGGCCGACTGGGATGGATGAGGCAGGTTGGAGCCTATAGCCTATTAGTCAAGATCACACTGGGGACACTGTTTTTCAGCCGGTTGCTGCCTCATCAACTTGTTATAAGACATACTGTTGTGTTTGTCTGTCCGTAAATGTGGCCCATGAGGACACTTCCCTTCCTGTAGTCATCTGCATTCGGCTTTTGTGTTTTTTATGCGGTGCGCATATATGATTAGTGTGAGTTGTATTGGTGAGCTGTATTAGTGCTTATGCTGAAAAGGCATCAACAGAGCACCAGTCCTAATCATCAGCTTGCATTTCATCACACAGTCTCCTTCACTCCATTATTAGAAGCCTCTCAGGCCGATATCATAATCTTTAATAAGGGACACATAAGAGGAGAGATTATGTCTTATTCAGACATTCATTAGCTAAAGTAAGCTTTCAGATGAAAACATAAACACTTTTTCAAAACAAAACTTTTTGCGGTTAAACAGAAGATTAAATTCCATTTGCGTAATATTCAAATACATAATATAGATTCTGGAAAGATGGAGTAAAGAAAAACAGTTTTACTCACCAGGGACAGTATCCACCTCAGTAGTTGTGGTCTCTGACATCATGGTACCTGCAAAAAATGGTTACCAATATTAGCATTCAGCCTTTTATACAGTTCCTTCTCAAACAAGTGCCTTCATGCACTCTCCATGCAGTCTAAATCTATCTTATCAAGACATCTTTTACAAGATTTGCTTATTTTAATAGATTTCTTCTCTTGGTTTATCTACTAAATGTGATCTATGGAATACTCTAGAAATAGACAGCTGCGATGGTGCCATGCTCATCATTGGAGACTGCTGGTTAATTGGAAGTGCAAGCAGTAGTGAAGGTCAGGGAGTCACTGGGTTAATGAGGATAAGGCCAAGACGACCAAGGAAGTGAGAGTGGAAAGGAACGGGAGGGTGGGGCTTGCAATTAGTTAGAGCAGGTGGAAAAAAATCCCTCTACTGTAAGTTACTAGAGGTTAAGATAGGGGGTTGAGGAGGGAGTTGGGCGCTACAGGAGCAAGCAATTGCTAGCCTACAAATCGATGCATGCATGTCTTCAAGAGTGCATGTTAGATGACAGATTGGTTGCATCAGGAGAAGCTGAGTCATTTATTTGGGGGAGTAAGGGGCAAGATGAGGCAGCTGATCGCAGTCTTATGAAGGCAATGTTAGCACCTGTCACATCGTAGTCATCACCTGTGCCACTGTGGCAGCTTGCCTGGTCATCGTCACAATCATCTGATGGGGTAGTGCGGGGACTAATTGTGGTAGGAGGGAGAGTAGGAGCTAAAAAAAAACAGAAGCAGAGTGACAGTGCAAAGTTTAGATTTTAAGTTAAACATGCTTCGGTGCAATGGCAAGAGGTTGTTGACTTTGGTTTAATGGCTAAGTGAAAGGTAAGTTAACCACAGATTCCATTTATCCCTTAATTTTCCTCAGGGTGGTTGGCTGAAATCAACATTTAGCTGTTGCATAGCAGAACATTTTTGCTTTCAGGTCAATTTATTTAATGTATACATGACAGTCTTTCCATAGGTTGCTGCATGTTTTTTAAATAACTAAGTGCATTTAATATAAATGGTCTGATGTCAGAAGCAATGTGAAGTGTATATAGACTTATGTATGCTGTTACACAAGAACAGATGGACACTGAATAAGTTTTTAAAGTTATGAATCGTAATGTGCATTCGTTTAAGGAATGTGGGTTGTAAATCTGCCTGAGATATAAACATATAAAAGAACGAACAAATATGTAAGAGCAGCATGCTGTCCCCTTTTGAATATTTCCCCTATTATCAAGTCGTATCAAGTGTAGTTTTAAAAATAGAGATTTGAAACCAATGTGCGGTGCTTTGGGGTTGAGTGGTTGAAACTTTTAAGACACAGAAAAAAGACTTTGGATTGGCTCTAGGCAGGGCCCATGTGGCCTATCATTATAGCCCAGCTTCACCTTGGATGTGGGCAAGGACCAAGATCCACTCCACACTCCTCTGCTGCACAGCTGTCCTGAAATTTATGTTCTTTTGCCCTCACTGAATAATGATTGGGCTTCCCTAGTAGAGATGGAGGGGAAAGAATGTGGAGGCTGTTGGACTTAGAGAGGCACAGACGGATTGCTGCAAACTGCCTGGAAAATGTGTACAGTATCTGTGAGTGTGCGTGTACAATCTTGTATGTGAGTGTATGTGTGTGAGCTAGTGCTGCTCTTGCCCTCTGCTAGATGAAATATGAGGCAGATCAGCCCCTGTCAGATTCAGGGTGGGAGAGGTCAGGGAGTGGGTCAAAGCTGCGTCAGGGGAGCCTCTCATAGAAATAAGGATTTAGCCATTCTACTATGGCTTGCTACACATGCATATACACACACACACACGCACACACACACTGCCAAGCACCTGTGTATGCGTGTGATGTATATTTTAATTTCTTGTAACCACATTTGTTATGGTGAAAAAGGGAAAGTTGCATTTAGAACATATATATTTATATATATATATATATATATATATATATATATATATATATATGTATGAGTGTATGTACTGTATGTAATTCGCATTAGCGCTGGAAATGAGCATTATCAACTCACTAAAGTCCCTTGTGGGGGTCCATGAGGCTAACAAGAGAAAAATCTCCCTAAAATACAATATGCAAATCCACAGCCTTATATCACTGAGATGTTTCAGAGACATATCAGCTTTAGGAGAGACAGACAAAGAGGCAGAAAAGACAAGGGTTACTTCAAACATAGAAAAGTGTTTGCAGTCCTTTGAAAGACTAAAGACAAGCAGGGGCAGTGAGGAGTGTGATCGGGGCCAGGCTGTGACAAATAGGAGGCCAGATGGGCTTTTATTTGATCCCTTCCAGAAGTGGATAGCTATGGGGACAGCTTTGATGTAACTGGGTGACAGGACAACCATCCCTTGTATGGATAAAGAGCATGAGCTAGACAGCTTTGCGCTCAACACAGGGAGCATACACCCTAGCACACACATTTTTAGAGCTATGGAAAATATTTGATGTTCACCCCACCTCCACCCCTTTCATAGCCTAGGGTGGTAGATTGTTCGACTATGTGAGTCATTGTGAGTCAGGTGTGAAGACATGTCTATGAGTAGAAGTACTGATATAGGTGTGGCTATGAAGGTCATCATCTTGGGTTGAAAGTGAGCATTCCACAGCCTTCTGATGGTTTTCTAATCAACACTTGGAGTGAAAATGTCATTGCACTTGGTAAGATTGATTTTTCCAGGAGAAGACTATAACAGTGTGGAGCAAAAGCTCACTTGATAATAACTTTGCGACAGCTGCTCAAGACATAATAGCAAATCCTATACAGTAATCATTATAGAGCAATCATTATCTATGTCCATTGTTTTCACTTACCTTCCATGTCACAGCCCAGGAGTTCAAGTCTTAGGCCCATCCCAGAGGGAGTGGCTCTCTCAGGATAAATTCTGATGAAACGGGTCAACAATGGTTCCACTGTCCTCAGTTCAGGAGTATCATAATTGCTGTTGCCTTCAAATATCTGTCAAAAATGACAAGACAAATACAATCTCACATGTCAGTAAGTAGAAAATCCACAAAATGACACTAAAATATTGAGTGATAAGTGAAGATGAAGAGTGAAAGGGGAAACTTCTGAAACAAAGACAACCAGGCTTTCATCTGGCTGACATCTGAACGACAGTTTATGTGAGTAGCACAGCATCCCTCAAATGCTGAGCAAGAGGGGCAATACATTTGGGAGAGGTTTTAGATGTGGGATAGATGCAAGTAAAGATGAACATAGTGCATGAATGAAAGTAAATTAATGGCTGCGATCGCTTGAAAAAGGCTGGTGAGTTTTAGATGGTTAGAATGTCTAGATGAAACCTCCTAACTCAATTCATAGATCAACCATCAGTCCATCTGGTTCAGATTGATGTCCTGGTAGGGACACTTTTAATTGGGGGCAAGTTGTTGCAGCTCCTCATGAAAGAGATTGTGGCTGCATATGAGAGTATATGCATTTTGAGAAGAACATGGAGTTACACATGTGCGTAGTGACAGTGTATGGATCTTTGGTTACTTCTCTAAGTCGTGCATGATTTCATCCCTAATCATCATCTTTGTGCTCATCTTTCCCCTCGACTCCCTCTACTTCTGCTGTCTTTCTGGAGAGGTTTCACTATCTATCGAGGGCCTTGAAAAGTAAGTGTTATGCAGAATACAAGCAAGAAAAGAGAACTGGAGAAAAAACACTTGAGATGCTTACAAATGTCAAAGAATGGCTGAAATGTACAAACTATAGATATTGAATAACTATTGAATTAAAATAACTATTGAATTACTCATAACTGCAAGGTAACCACTAGCAACAAAATAAATAAATGTTATAATAATCATCAATGTTCGCATGTATCGAAATGATTTTTAGATTAAACAAACTAACCAAAATCTTTTTAGAATACCAAGGAAAGACCTGTATTTTGTTTGTGCCAGAAATCTTATTGTTGTTTGTAAATCATTCCCCTTGTGTGTCTTCAAATAAGAGCTTTTTAATAAGTTCAAATATAATCTAATACACTCATTTTGGTCACACTAAATGCAATTCTTTTTTGTGCACGTTCAAAGGAAGGTACATAATGAAAAACCCACCTTTGGTTTGTTCCCACTAGTGTCAAACACCATCCTCCAGTCAGAGCCATTGCTGCTGTAGCTTAGACGGAACTTCTTCATGAATACTTTGTTTTCACGATGCTTTCCTCCTTGGATGATCAAACCTCTCACAAGCTTTTCTTCACCAAGATCAACTTGCAGCCATTCGTTTGTGAAGGGCTGTGGCTGTGGCAGCAGTGTCCACCCTGTCCTGCTGGTTAGCAGCCGGGCATTCTCTGGTACCCAGCTCCGGTCTGTATGAGAGGATGCAGTGATCTGGTTGTCTGCGATCAAACCTGACACCATACCCAGCATGCCTGAACATGGGTACTCTAAGGGACAAAAAAAAAAAAGTGCTTAGTTTTTAAAAATAAACTGAAAGTCTGTGTCAAAGAGCATGTCCAACATTTCTATATTACTGTGATACCAATCTAGTTTGGCAAGTTTGAAGTTGATATGTAGCCAGAGTCAAAGTGAGTAGGACCATTACAGTCTAAACTCTTGGCGATCTTTCTGTGATCTCCCCTTCATACTTTGTTTCTCTTTGTCTTCAGATCTCATGCATACTAATTCTACTGCCTGAAGCAGTTGTCTCCAGGCAGCCAATTAAAACCCTCATCTCGGTTGGTGTTTCCACCTACTGCATTCTGGGAGCTCTTGTTCTTTTCAAACTCCTACCCCTCCCTGTATAGACTCACATATACCCTTACACAAGAACAGATTTTCTTTGTGTTTCATCTGCAGCACTCATCTACCTTCTGCTCCACAGCTGTCAACATCTGTTCGGACCCCATTTTTTAATACCTTGCTGTTTCCCGATCACATAGTCAAACTCTCCTCTTGTCCTTTATTAAGCTTCTCAGATCTTTTTCTTTTTTTTTAAGTCCCTATGATAATTTGAATCCTTGAATTTTTCATCATCCTCTGTTCTCGGTGAAATCCCATTACATTAATAGTAGTACAGAGGAGCAACATGTTGCTAATTATTCTGATTATTGTTGGATTTGTACTCTTGGAACATTTTTCTTTTCAGCTTTCTCCATGTTTTCGTCTGAATACTATAACAGTAGTTAATGTATTTGGTGCCCAAAATATAAATGTATATATATATATATTGAACATATTTCAATTGTATATCTTGTGCTATAAATTTATTTATTTTCAAAATTAGGTAGAAAATTAAATAAAAAAAGTTATCCATGTTCTAACTGGCAGCTGTCCTTTGGCTGCTTGTAGAAGGCTTAAATGTTCATGTCTGCCTTGTTTTAACTTTCATCTGGCATTTAATCTGAACATACTTATTCAGCATCCTTTAATAGCATATTTTCTATCCATCCCTTACAGAGTGATAAATCCACACATTATCAAATGTCTTGCTTGTATTTGCAAAAGAGTTCGCTGTATTACACAGCACTCAATAGCATGGCTACATCTGGGAAAGGCAGTAAAGACTTGCAGAACAAGCCGCATTCAGACAATATCTACAGTTATCTAAAAGGGCTTCCTTTCAAACCTGTAAAAGTGATCCCTGGGCCAGTATCTTAGGGAGTCTACGCCTGGGATTTTGCTCTTACTTTGTTTCCTCTTTGGCCAAAGGTCTCATTGAAAGTTTCATGGAAGCCAGCGTCCAATACAACTAGGCTTGTACAGTTAATTAATAATGACTTTGATGTTGGTGGATATAAGAGAATGCTACGTGCGCGAATGAGAGTGAGTGTGTACTAAATAAAAAAGAAACATATGATATGAGTTTAGTAAATTAAGTGAAGTCCCTGCATAATCTGGAACTGTTAATCGACTTCAGATGTGATCACAGAAGCTGTGGACATGGCATGCATGCATGATTCACCCAGTGGGTTGAATGCCTGTTTTTATGTTTGTGGACTGTAATAGAGGAGATGATGCAGGGCTAAGTGGTCTACTTTTGAGGTTTGGGTGGAGCTTCAGTTGTTCATCAGAGATATTTATACACTGGCATATTTACAAACAACAGGGCAGTAGTTCCTTTTATTAATGAGTAGTTAAGATCCACATGCCCATGATAATTTATTGGCAAAATGACATAACTAACTTTAATAATCTAAGGTGTGAATGGAAGCATTACAATGTGCATTTGTGTATTTTTCTACAGCAACACAGTGAGTTTGTCTCCGATTTGGTGCACTGCTCAGATACAACTAAGGCAGCATTTAAGAAAAATGGTGACACATTCCAAAAAAGCCTACCATAATTCTTGATCTTTTAATCTAGGTTCTAATTTCAGTGATCCATAACTCAGTAAAGAGTATATTGACTCACAGAGTTTATTTAGTTCTGAAATACCTCACTTTCTTCTACCCAATGCTGTGTAGCATGCAGTGGATTTGGCAGTGTCTTCAGAGCGAGCACCCAAGGGTGCTGACGTCATAACAGAGGCCCTGTGGTGAGTTCGATCCTGTGATGTATTTATGCTCTGCACAGTGGTCTGATTATGTGGCCCAAACACACATCCCAGCTGCAAGCCTGCTGTATCCACAGTGCCCTTAGCTATTACATGAACAGCCATGCAAATGTAATGTATAAGTGGCTTGGTACAAAAAAGCACAGAACACTAAAATACTTTAGATTCGAAGACATTTAAATGTTTGCAAATGTTCCTGACCCTAACTTTAATTGCAAGGCCTACTATTGAACAAGTAATACTGAGAGAAGGGTTGACTTATTTATTCTTATGCCTTGACATATTCTATTTCTAGGTGCAGGAAAAAAAAACGATAGATTCTAATTAGAATTCAGGACATGTGTTTTTTATTCCACTGACATGAAGTCAGTTTTTCAAAGAACATCATGCAAAAAATAAAAGGGCGTAGAGTAAGAAGAGTTACAATAATCTATTCAAAACACTGACTGCAGCTAATGAAGAGAGCATTTTGAACCCAGCCAAGCCAATATCTCTCTATTTTCTGTAAACTTAATTTATATTGAGCGAGATAGCTAAAAACATGGGATGATGTGAACTGGTAATTCTTACTCCCCTGTAACTTTTTATGTTGAAATTAGGTTCTTAAATAGATACATCAATTAAATGTACTCCCGGTGACAACTACCGATGGAACTGCAGTTCATGAACATATGGATAAGTATCGACAGGGATGCCATCATCAACCAACCTGATATCTTGCAGCCATACACTTCAAAGCGCAGTGCAATTCCTGTTTCCCAGGTAACAGGACGTATCCGGACAAAACGTGTCAGTGTGGGTTTGGGCAGCATCGCCTTGACATTGTCTGTAGGGTTGGTGTTGCCTTGGAATACCTTAGACAGTGGGACAAAAGGGGAAGCTCAATGGCAGGACATGCTTAGCTGTATCTATAACGTAAAGGTAAAGTTAAACACGAAAACGCTGTTCCTTGGAAACATCTGTGAGAATGAACAGAGCGGAAAATGTTCAAGGTTCAAGAAACTGGAAAAAGTAGCAAAAAATAGCTGAAGAACAAATTTTAATGTGGCAGGGAAAGAGCAAGAGTTAACTCATTTTTCAAATTTTGAAGATAAGCAGAAGGAAAATCACAAAAGAATTTGATTTAGAACAACAAAGGCTTCTCTTTTTTTGTTCTAGTAGTCAAAGTAGTAATGTTCATAACAGTTGAAGTGGTATGTTTAAATGCAATGGGGAAAAATGGAAAGCTCAGGACCATTTAAACACAACAAGATGAAAAGGTCAAAGGAATAACCAGAACACTGTTAATATGCTGAATGAAGGCAGCACAATACTGGAAAATCTCTAGCTGTAACTAAGTTCAAGTTAAAAGGGCTGTGAGGTACATTTGAACCCAGGAATGGTGTAATTACATTGACGATATAAACAAATGTATTTTATAATTCCATGGAGAAAAAAAAGGTGTGGCTTATTGGCGCAGGCGTGCGTTAACCGAATAATGTATGCAGAGAGGAGCCCATTGGGAAAAAAAGACATCCCCTCCATTTGTGGGCAGAACGGTGAATTCTGGGTAATAAAGCTACTTCCATGTAGCTTAGCCTATAAACAGGAGCAATCAGCCCCTCACATCTATTCTCAGCAGTCTCAGGTGCTTCACTACCCGAATAACAGACAGAGCAACTTTCAGTTTTCATCAAAAGTTCACCCCGAACTAATGGTTGCTGTTCAAAAACTAGGAGTCATTTCTGAAAAACTTAACCCCTGTGGGATTCAGGAAGGCGTTGATGGATTTCCTTTGTAAATCGAGACTGAAATGGGCCAGTGATCATGATTTTAAAAAAACATGCCACTTTTCTGAACTTTTCTGGTGGACTTGACCAGTTTTTCATTGCTCATTATCTGAAAGAGGACAAGTTTAGTTCTGTTTAGTACCGTTTAGTTTAGATGTGAAAAAGGTTAAAGGATTTGAGTCTTCATTAATTCCAATGAGGGATATAATTACAAAAGTTAAATCATTTGAAAAGTTTAAAAGATTTTAGCCCTGATCATTTGAACCACTCAGCAAATAAGCTGAACCTTACTTATTGAAAGTAGTAGAAGTATGTGGAAGAAGTATGGAACGATAAAAAAAAAAAAACAGGATAAAAAAACGGAGAGGGATTGCCGACAGGGGCAGCTTTTATTTTATGAGGCTAAATTGTGAAAGGAAGAAGGTGCTCATTAATGAGCAGTTTAACTGTTGTGCTTGTAAATGCTCCCGCACCTTCTCTTGCACCACATGCTGCAGCTGAAGTTGACCAAAACGGACCAGAGAAACACTGTGAAACCTGATGCTGGATGTTTAACAGTGACAACACTGGCTGAAGATGGCCTTTCGCTGTCCCCTGCTTTCAGATCTGGTGTAGGTTTTACCGCAGCGTTTTACTGAAAGGTCACAGATGTCGGTGTTCTCTCCCAGGGTCTGTTCACGGTTTAACAAGCATTATACATAATCCCACCTCCAAGCCAAACTCTACACTGTCTTAAAGATGACCATTGAGCTTCCTTGACTGAGATATTATGGGATTGTGAAGAACTCAACTAGGAACAGAAAGGTGGACAGAAGTAAAGATGGAAATGAAGGTAATCTGGAATGGATTGATAGTTTATTTATTAGGCAGTACAGCTGCTATGAACTTGTACAGTATTTATCGACTAAAGGCGTTGCTCCATTAGTACCTACTCAGCCCTACGCAGCTCTCCATGCCTCTGCATGACTTGGTTTTCCATTTCAAATTAGGGCCGACCAGAAACACAGGCCGACCATCCTGTGAAGTCTTTTCTACACGAACCAAGCGTAACAAGAAAAGACATTGCTACAACAATATACTGACTAAATGTTAGTGTTGAACCATGACTGCCATGGTGTTGAACCATAGTGTTGGTCTGTGTATTAAGCATTTGCAACATTGATGATAATAGAATAAATTTAATTGGATTTTCGATTGTGCCTGTTTAAAAGGGGTAGGTTTCACATGAGGAAGTAGCTATGGAATCATGTGACTCCCGGGAAAATGAGTGCTTGGCAGTCCGCTGATGTCACGACTCAGTTGGACAGAACCGGGTAGGCACTAAAGTTGTAGCTGTTTAGTGGTGCCAGTCCCTAGTGGAAATGAAAAAGAAATGTGTGGAGCCATGCCATGCTGTCGGTATGAGTAAAAAAAGCACCATTAGAGACCCAGCCACAGAGTCATCCAGTTTCTTAAATGCCACCCGGAGTGCACTCTCCAATCGCTAACTGGAAAGTGGCTTTTTCTAAAACTGTGCTAAGGAGGCAAACTGCAGGCTCAGCATGTCGAAATTGGTTGCACTTCCACACAGCACTTTAGAAAATGGAAAAAAAAAAATCCAGCTGCTGCTTAGCAGAAGGAGCAGTGTACACTGGAGAAATCATAAAAGAATCAGGGACATATATATAAAGTATCACTTGATTGGATGGAATGTTAACGTAAAGAATTTCATTGTTTTGGTGGTATTTCATTCAAAGCAGGCACACATGCATGGGGACCAGAGGTGTTCAGTAACGAAGTAGAACTACTTAAGTACTGTACTTAAGTACCAAAATGCAGTATCTGTACTTTATTGGAGTAGATATTTTTCCCCCTACTTTTACTTTTACTCCACTACATATTTTCGATTAATTCAATACTTTTACTCCGATCGATTTTTCCCGGGCTGAATCGTTACTCGTTACTGATATGTAAACGTAATGATAGATAGCTCTGTCCTGGTTTGGGAAGCTGGCTCCTCATTGGGCCTCCCGAAAGATTTTTAATTATGGCCTTCAAAAATTCCCCATCTAATCTGAAGAAGCATATCAAGGTAATAAGCGCTAGTTCAGTTCTCCCTGTTCACTCAGGACGTAGCAGCTAACGTTAGCTAAAGCTAACCTAGCTGGCTAGCTGTATGATAACGTT